>CM068826.1:62372120-62557944 GCA_028554795.2 Sinohyriopsis cumingii
TTTTTCTTCTTCTTCTTGGAGTTTCTTTTGACTTTTTTCTTAGGGAGAACTTTGGGGGCATTACGGTCTCATCTTAAGAGAGAGCGAATGATGACCCCTCCTAGAGTACCGCTCCCTCCAGGTTTCAAAATGATTTGTTTTTTGGTTTGTGTGTCGATGCGGGGATCGGCCAGTTTTGTCAAAGAAACTTTGTTTCGATCGAAAAAGCGTTTGGTTTGATGAGGAATCTGAATGATTCCTTGGAGTATTTGACGTGCCGTCACCGTGAACCATCGTAAGACTTCTTTGAGACTAGCTTCAAAGACACGAGCTCGTATTTGTGGATTTTTTTCTCGACTGATGCCATACAAGGCACGAATCAATTTGACGGGAAGATGCGACTGAAGGGACGTCATGTTCAAAATGTGTGTGAGACAGACGAAAAGGGTCTGAGGTTTTCATAGATTTTTTTGTGGAGTGAAATTAAGTCGAGGACGGAGACGTGTACAGGACAGGCCCTCCGTCTTGACACCAGTGGTGAAACAAGTGGGTACGAAATCGCAAATCCTCGGGGGTCGTAGGTTTCAAATCGACGAGTAAATAGGCGTGTGGCGTTTGAGTGGCAGCCCAAAATGTTCTCTTGTAAAGTATCCATAAGTATATACACTGTTTTTGGAATCCTTGGGTGGTGGCCAATAGCCTCGTTTACCTTTGTGTCTGATGTAATATCCACTCATAATCAGTCTTCTTATAATTTGAAACAGAGCATAATTTAAAAACGGTTGAATAACTTTGCGTTTGCGTTTCACTTGTATTTTGATCAGTTCTCGGTAAATGCGTTCTCTCAACTCCACAGGCAAAGCACAAATGTTCTCTAGCAACGTATCCATGAATAGGTCATACTAAATCCTCTTTTGTCTGACACAAGAAATGTATTGTTTGCACAGACATGGTTTTACTTCAGTGTCGAATTTAAATCGTTTAGTTACTAATTTACACGTTACAATTCGTTCAGAAGTTTCCTGTTTCACTAAGTTGACATTGTGAACAAGATGTTGGTAATTCGTTAACTCTTCCTCTGGAATTCGATGCAGTAAGTTTACAATGTAGTAGATAGAATCATCAATAGCAAACCAATCCTTTTTAAAACTAGGGGATCGTTGATCAATGTCTGTCCAATGGAACACTTTCAACTGAATCAGTCCTTTTATAGCATTCAGGTACCAGTGGTTCAAACACCGGTGACGTAACGGATGCAATTGTTCTTTACGTTTCACTTGTATTTTGACCAGTTCTCGGTAAATGCGTTCTCTCAACTCCACAGGCAAAGCACGAATGTTCTCGTGTAAAGTATCCATGAACAGATTATGGTAAGTTACTTCAATGTCTCGGTCCCACCAAGGGTAAGTAATGACAATTCGGTGACTATCGAGCATGTTCTACGTAGGCCGAATCTTGCGGTTCCCAGTGGTGAAGTGACACATCGCAACTGAAGCACTTGACTTTATCTCCTTCGCCCAAGTAGAAAAATCCGGCTTTGGCTAATTCTTCGGGGGTCGGTCCTCCCAGATGCTTAGGCCATTTTCCTTTGAACGATTGAAGACGATTTTCAAAGTCGCAGTATTCCGACAAACGCACAGGCAACGAATATTCGTCTTTCACAGGTTCGTTTCGATGAGGGTTGGGTGACATGAACAGGAGTTTGCTCAGGGCTGGATGACATCCGTAGGGGGGTAGACGTGAAGGTGAACATTCCCCTTTAAAACGAAACCCAGTAAAATGTCCAAGAGGACGAGCGGATCGCTTTCGCATCCTTCAGGTTTGACACGCACAGCATCACTTTCCATAATAGGGTAGTGACACTAAAGTTCCCATGATGCTTTACGGCATCGCTAAGGTCACAACGTACAGCATCGTACCCATCGCAAGGCTCACAATCACATTCCACTTCAGAAGCCCCACACTTGAATTGTGCCTTTCTAAATAACTTGTTTTGTGTTTCTCTGAAAGTATTCATCTTGTTCGCTCGGTCTTGGTAGTTACAATGAACTATCGATCTTGCCTAGGGTTCCTTTTTATATACAGACCAATACCGACGTGTCCATACGGTAAGGTGAAATGATTGGGAAGTCGCAATCGCTTCTGGTACACGATTTGATAGACTTTTTCCAAGGGTCGACTGACGATGTGGTGAGTGGGTAAACGTACAATCTTGTTCGGTTGATAGGTAGTCACTTTAAAGTGTTGATCTTTTCCAGACTGCAAGGCTTCTTTCAGTACCCCAAAGTTGACCAAAGTTGGTACGATAATTCAGAGTGATGGATGTAAATGCAACTGTCCGTGTCAAAGTACAGGACGCGTTCCCCTAACAGTTCTAAAGCTTCGTACAATTTTAAGCGAGCATGAGCTGTCACGTAAGCCGCAATGATGACATTTCCAAAAGGGTCGTCTTGTACAAAGTCCAGATCTTCTTCGTAATTGACCAAGATCAAATCCTCGCGAACGACGTCCACGTGTTTCATGTATTTGGTTTTGTCGTGAATCATCTGGAAATAGCGGGAAGGTTCTGTCAAATATTCCGTCTTGGGTAAACACGGTCGTTGTGCCATTTTACCCCACAAGCAATTTAACATCACTTTGGCAAACGATCGCCTGCCTTCGTTTTTCTCGATGTGCTCTAAAGAGATGCCTTCTTGTTCATAGTATTTCTCTTTGAATTGTATTTGGTCTTCGGGAGTGTGACACCAGGACGGATAGCAGCTGGCTTCTTGCTTCAGTTTCAAAAAGGCATCCACGTAGTCGGCGAAAATGCCTTTCTGAGTGGGTTCACCCTTGTGGTATTGTTGTGTCTTGGGAAAGTGGCAAATTTCGTACACTTCTAACAGTTGGTATCCCATGTCCAGAGCTTTGAACAATTCTATGCTGACCCAGGTTCCCGTCAAGGCCCGTTCTTCCTGGCTGTGCTGACAAGGTTGGTCTTGGTTGCACGTTTCGGCACAAGTACGGCACAATGGAGACATCAGTTTGCCTTGACAATGTTGAGGTAACACGGGATGGTATAGGTTCGTGGGAGGCAAAACTTTACACTTGATCAAGCCTTCGTATTGTCGAATGTTTTTCAGGTCGATGTGTTCCGTGAACAATTGCGGGTGCCCTACAGGAAAGCGACAATATTTGCACACGTAGGGATACAGCGAACACACGTCCAAGTATTTGATTTCTTCTCCTTTCTCTTCGTCGGCTTGGTACAGCAAACAGGTGGCATTGGTCCTTCCTCCGTACAAACTATCCCTTGGGTTCAGCGGGTCCATGAACTGGTAACTTTCCACGAGGCGTTTAAACTCGGGATCGGTTTTCAAACGGTGATCGTACTCGTGTTCCCACATTTCCACCACTTGGTATCCTTGCTGTTCTAACTTTAGGCGTCGCTGACAAGTGGCCTGGTACAAGTCTTCCATGGTTCGTTGCAAAAACTGATTTTTAGTGCTACGGTCAGGGTAACAGACGGGACATCCGTGAAATAAGCAACCGTTAAACTCGTACACGATCTTGGGGTTTTCTAAGTCCCAGCCATCTACCGAATACGTTCCGATGGTCTTTTCACCCCCTCCGTTGCGAGCATGCTGAATCCACTTGTCTTCCTTGTCGCACAAGTAATGTAACCAACGTAGGGCTTTGACCGAGTATTGACGTTTGACATAGTTGGTCGTTTGAGGACTGATGACAGCTACGGTGTTTTTAGGCATGAATCGTTGCCGGTACACTAAGGAACACGCTTTGGCAATGGTGCAAGCTTCTTTTAAAGGATCGACCCCTCCGTGTTCCATGAACAGTTCTCGAAATTTTCCACAGCAACGTCATAAAATGTCCACGTCGGAACGACAATACTTTAGCATTTCTTCCTGAAAGTCGAAAGGGTCCGAGGCGTGAGCTTCCTTTTGTCGTTGTATAAATTTCTCCAATTCTTCTTTCTGTCTCTGTTTAAAATTCTCCACTTGCGGCAATGAAGAAGGTAACGAAGGTCCCGGAACAAATTCTTGCGAGGTAAGAAAATCCACAAAATCCCAATTTACCTCTTCTGAAAGTAAGTCCGGGTTCCCTTGGGCGGTCTCCCCTGCTGGTGCACCCCAATGGATCGTTTTCTGAGTTTCCGTCATGTTGAATCACTGTCGCATAGATTGACTGCACACAGGCGCTAACGAATCTATATAGACCACGTGACGTCACAAACTGCTCTCTTCGGATTGGATGCGGGCTGACTGAATTTTGTAACGCGTGTTCGGATTGGTGAATGAACTCAATCCGTTTCAATCCTTCCTCTACCTATAAATAAGCGCAGTTCACTGCATTGATTCACCTGTTCTCGTCGCCTCAAGATGTGGACCACAGTTGAATTATCCACCCTTGTGTCTTCAGTGATGTTTAGGACGGACATGCTCATGTATGTCCGGTCCAAGTGGACTGTTGTTGATAGGACAGATACTAGTCTATGGATGAGAAGAGTTTACATAGAAAGACAAGGATGTCTCAAGAGGGTACTTGTGTATGGACCTGCAGTTAGAAGGAGTTTAAGAAGAAGAAGAAGATGTGACAGATGCCATCTATGTTAATATTAATATTAACATAAACCCAAAGGCCCTTTTCAGGGCCACTCATAGGTCTCGAAAAGAGAATGACTTTTGATTGCCTACCCCTTTTTTATTTATTTTTAAAAAAAAAAAAAAAAAAAAAAATCCCATGTTCAATTTCCCTTGTCGCTAAACAGTCCCACGATTTTTCTCCATGTTAATTTCCCTTGTCGCTCAACAGTCCCACGATTTTTCTCCATGTTAATTTCCCTTGTCGCTCAACAGTCCCACGATTTTTTCTCCATGTTAATTTCCCTTGTAGCCAGATTGTCCCACGATTTTTCTCCATGTTAATTTTCCATTGTCGCCAGATTGTCCCAAGGGGGTCTGTAATGCTAATTTACATTGTCGCTAGGGTATCCCACTTAACTACTCGTGAATATCGAAAGAAAATTAAACAAACACTCTAGCAATCCATTCTAACCAATAATAATATCATTCTGCATTCCAAGAATTGTGACCTATAAATGCATTTGGTGACAAAAATACGAAAAAAGGAAACCACAAATAGAATACATCTAGAAAGGCTTATGAATTTCTCATTTACTCGCAACATATACACGCAAACTCATTTATACTAACAGAGTATATCTTTGAAAGCATTATGAAATTTGTTTTAAAGACAGAAATAAAGAAAGCACTTGAAAAATTACACACAACCTGACAACAATGAAAAACAGACCTTGGTATTGATGTGTTTCAGATCATAGTTTGTAAGGAAGAACTATATAAATTTGTTCTGAGAACGGATATAAGAATATCTACGGTACTTTATAGCTCCGGTGCATGCATCCTTAATGCAAGTGTAAGAACATGAAAATCAGGAACAGTATGACATTTATTCATATATACCGAACACAGGTTTTCAAATATGCTATCAATTGGTTCTGAGCACGGATGCAAAAATTGATACGGTACTTTATAGGTCAGATGCATGAATCGTTGCTGTAATTGAAATAATATGAAAAGCACGAAGAGTGTGAAGTTATTTGACTTATACAGGACACATATTTTTAAATATGCTATTAAAGATGTTACTTAGAGCATGGTATTTCATATATGAAGTTGTTTTGGTTCCCAGCGAGGATGTTATTATCGACGAAGTAAATGCCCGTATTCAACATGTTATCGGCACATGATTGGGAAAAGGACTTGCATTTATATGCGACTGTAAATATCTTATTCATTTTGTCCTTTGTTCTGAAAGACGTATGAATATCGGAATTGTACTTTTGTGTAATTTGCTTTTTACGATGAATTGTTGGTTCTAGGCACGGATGTTATAATGGAACATGCAGTCAAGAGTAGACTTTGGTCGATTGTTACACTACATACCCTCGTGGTACGATGTTTTGTTTCTAAAATACGGAATAGTCCTTTTATTTACTGGTGATTAGTATCAGATGGTTATTGGAGACAATAGTATTACTGATGTTTATTTAGGCATCAACTTGTGCTGTGACAGGCAGTGGTAAGAAGGACGTGGTTCTGAGAGCAGATGCATCGCTTCAAAGAAACGCGTGTAGGAACCTTGCATAGGAATCACTTCTTGTGGTCAATTATTTAAGAATGAAGCTGCTAAATTATAATACCTAACGACGAAGAGATGTTAGATGGTAAACATGGAGATAATGTGACGTGTGCAGATGTGTAAGAAACGAAATATACATGACTAATGCTTTTACAAAGAGAAATAAGTAAATTGGTTCTGAGCACGGATGCAAAAATTGATACGGTACTTTATAGGTCAGATGCATGAATCACTGCTGTAATTGAAATAATATGAAAAGAACGAAGAGTGTGAAGTTGGTTGATTTATACAGGACACATATTTTTAAATATGCTGTTAAAGATGTTACTTAGAGCATGGTATTTCATATATGAAGTTGTTTTGGTTCCCAGCGGGGATGTTATCATCGACGGAGTAAATGCCCATATTCAACATGTTATCGGCACATGATTGGGAAAAGGACTTGAATTTATATGCGACTGTAAATATCTTATTCATTTTGTCCTTTGTTCTGAAAGACGTATGAATATCGGAATTGTACTTTTGTGTAATTTGCTTTTTACGATGAATTGTTGGTTCTAGGCACGGATGTTATAATGGAACATGCAGTCAAGAGTAGACTTTGGTCGATTGTTACACTACATACCCTCGTGGTACGATGTTTTGTTTCTAAAATAAGGAATAGTCCTTTCATTTACTGGTGATTAGTATCAGATGGTTATTGGAGACAATAGTATTACTGATGTTTATTTAGGCATCAACTTGTGCTGTGACAGGCAGTGGTAAGAAGATCGTGGTTCTGAGCGCAGATGCATCGCTTCAAATAAATGAGTGAAGGTACCTCGCATAGGAATCACTTCTTGTGGTCAAAGAATGAAGCTGCTAAATTATAATACCTAAAGATGAACAGATGTTAGATGATATACATGGAGATAATGTGACGTGTGCAGATGTGTCAGAAAAGAAATGTATATGACTCAGGCTTTTACAAAGAGAAATATATAAATTGGTTCTGAGCACGGATGCAAAAATTGATACGGTACTTTATAGGTCAAATGCATGAATCATTGCTGTAATTGAAATAATATGACAAGCACGAGGAGTGTGAAGTAAGTTGATTTATACAAGACACATATTTTAAATATGCTCTTAAAGATGTTATCAAGAGCATGGTATTTCATATATGAAGTTGTTTTGGTTCCCAGCGGGGATGTTATCATCGATGAAGTAAATGCCTGTATTCAATATGTTATCGGCACTTGATTGGGACAAGTATGTGAATTTACATGCGGCAGTAAAGATCTTATTCATTTTGTCATTTGATTTGAAAGATGTATGAGCATCGGAACTCTGCTTTTGCGTAATTTAATTTCACAGGAAATCTTGGTTCTAGGCACGGATGTTATATGTGAACTTGCAGTATTGAACAGACTTTGGTCGATTGTTACACTATAGATCCTTGTGATACGATTTTCGTCTAAAATAAGGAATAGTCCTTTCATTTACTGGCGATTAGTATCAGATGGTTATTGGAAACAATAGTATTACTGATGTTTATTTAGGCATCAACTTGTGCTGTGACAGGCAGTGGTAAGAAGATTGTGGTTCTGAGCGCAGATGCATCGCTTCAAAGAAACGAGTGAAGGTACCTCGCATAGGAATCAGTTCTTGTGGTCAAGGAATGAAGCTGCTAAATTATAATACCTGAAGATGAACAGATGTTAGATGATATACATGGAGATAATGTGACGTTTGCAGTTGTGTCAGAAACGAAATGTATATGACTCAGGCTTTTACAATGAGAAATATACAAAATTGGTTCTGAGCACGGATGCAAAAATTAATACGGTACTTTATAGGTCAGATGCATGAATCATTGATGTAATTGAAATAATATGAAAAGCACGAACATTGTGAAGTTATTTGATTTATACAGGACACATATTTTTAAATATGCTATTAAAGATGTTACTTAGAGCATGGTATTTCATATATGAAGTTGTTTTGGTTCCCAGCGGTGATGTTATCATCGACGAAGTAAATGCCCGTATTCAATATGTTATCGGCATTTGATTGGGGAAAGGACGTGAATGTATATGCGACTGTAAATATCTTATTCATTTTATCATTTGTTCTGAAAGACGTATGAATATTTACTTTTGTGTACTTTTATTTCACTAGGAAATCTTGGTTCTAGGCACGGATGTTAGAAGTGAACTTGCAGTAATGAAGAGACTTTGGTCGATTGTTACACTATATATCCTCGTGATACAATTTTTGTCCAAAATAAATAATAATCTTTTCATTTACTGGTGGTTAGTATTAGATGGTTATTGTAAAAAATAGTTATGCTGATGTTTATTTAGACATCAACTTGTGCTGTGACAGGCAGTGGTAAGAAGATCGTGGTTCTGAGCGCAGATGCATCGCTTCAAAGAAACGAGTGAAGGTACCTCGCATAGGAATTACTTCGTGTCGTCAAAGAATGAAGCTGCTAAATTATAATAACTAAAGATGAACAGATGTTAGATGATATACATGGAGATAATGTGACGTGTACAGATGTGTAAGAAACGAAATATATATGACTCGGGCTTTTGCAAAGTGAAAAATTTGCATTGGTTCTGAGCACGGATGCAAAAATTCATACGATACTTTATAGGTCAGATGCATGAATCTTTGATGTAAATGAAAGAACATGAAAAGCATGAAGAGTGTGAAGTTGGTTGATTTATACAGGACACAGGATTTCAAATATGCTATTAAAGATGCTACCTAGAGCATGGTATTAAATCTATAAATTTGTTTTGGTTCCCAGCGGAGATGTTATTATCGATTAAGTAAATGGCCGTATTCTACATGTTATCGGCACATGATTGGGAAAAGGACGTGAATTTATATGCGGTAATAAAGATCTTATTCATTTTGTCATTTGCTCTGAAAGATGTATGAGTATGGAACTCTATCTTTTTGCAATTTTCTTTCTACAGGAAATCTTGGTTCTAGGCACGGATGCTACAAGAGAACTTGTAGTAATGAACAAACCTTTGTCGATTGTTACACTATATATCCTCGTGATAAATTTTTTTCTAAAATAAGGAATAGTCCTTTCATTTACTGGTGATTAGTAACAGATATTTATTGTAAGAAATATTTTTGCTCATGTTTATTTTGGCATCAACATGTGCTGTGGCAGGTAGTGGTGATAAAGTCGTGGTTCGGAGGTCAGATGCATCCCCTGAAAGAAGCGAGTTTAGATACCTTATATAGGAAACTGGTCTTGTGAGCAACGATTGAGGAATAAAGCTGCTGAATTGCAATACCTAAAGCTGAAGAAATGTGACATAATATACATGGAGATAATGTGACGTGTACAAATGTGAACAAAACGAAATATACATGACTCAGGCTTTTATAAGAAAAATATATAAATTGGTTCTGAGCACGGATGCAAAATTTGATACGGTACTTTATAGCTCCAGGGCATGTCACTTTGATGTAAGCTTAACAACATGAAAAGCACAAAGAGTATGAAATTTGTTGATGTATACAGCACACATAATTGCAAATGATTTGTAATGCTGGTTCCAGGCGCAAATGATATGAGGAAACTTGAAGTAATAAATATACTTAGGTAGACTGTCACGTGCGGTTGTGAATACGATTTACATTTTATGTACGTGTATGTATACAGATTAATGTACGAGTTCATAGCCAATGAATCTAACATAATTTTGTGGAAGCAAATGTACTGAATATAAAGAGGTAACTTGTGTGTATATTTCATTTCTAGTGCGTATGTACTTAAATGAGAGAGAGAGAGAGAGAGAGATGGAGGGCAGGGAGGACGCAAATGCTATTGTCAGTAGGAATGAAATGGTCAAGCGCGAGACATGTAGCATGGAGGACGCAGACTTTGCTTTACCTTAAGTCAAAGTTTACAAAATTTCGTTACAATTATTTGTTTTTAGAAAATAAAATGGTCTCTAATTAGGAATTGTGTTAGGATATCTTTGAGTACGGATGTCGTAGTTCTGAGTGATGATGGACATCTTCAAATATACGTGTATAGGTACCTTACATAGAAAGCCCGTGTTTGTGCGCAATGACTAAGTAATAAGGATGTTAGATTATATTACGTACGGAACATGGGATGCTAAACGATTTACATGCAGATAATTTAACTTGTACCAATGTGCTGGAAGGACAAGATATTTTAATCAGACATTTACAAGCAAATGTATAAGCTGGTTCTGAGCAAGGATGCTAAAAGTGATACGGTATTTTATAGCGCAGGTCCAGTAATCTTTGATGTAATAATTGAAACAACATGAAAAGAACGAACAGTGTGAAACTTCTCGATTTATAATGCACAATCAATTTCACATCTCCTAGGAAAGATGTTAACTTTGGCATGGTAATTCATACATGAAATTGTGTTGGGTATGTTTTCATCGGTGATCTTAATGACCGTATTGTACGTGTTATCGGTTCATGATTGTGAAATTCTCTGTGGCAATGAAGATATTTGTTTTTCCTTTGTCATTTGTTCTAATAGCCGTATAGGGGTCGGACCTCTACTACATGTATTTGCAATTTGCTTTCAGAAAGGAATGTTGGTTCCCGGCACGGATGCTGTAAGGAAACTTGCAGTAATGAATAGGCTTTGGTCGATTGTTACACTATATACTCTAATGATAATCTTTTCTTCTAAAGTAAAAAAAGAAAAAAAGTACTTACTTTAATTTACTGGTGGTTACTGTGAGAGGATTAATGCCAAAATAATAAAATTCTTATTTTTTGTGTGCATCAACTTGTGCTTTAACAGGCAGTGGTAATAAGGTCGTGGGTCTGAGCGAAGATGCATCGCTTGAAGGGAATGAGTATAGGAACCTTACCTGGGAGCCAGCTCTTGTGAGCAATGACGTAAGAATAAAGCGGCTAAATTGCAATAGCTAAGGATCAAGATATATATTCCCGAGGCATTTATAATGAAGAATGTTTAAGCTGGTTCTGAGCACGGATGCTATAATTGATACGACACTATATCAGAGGTCCAGGAATCTATCATGCAAGTTAAACACGGAAAGAACGAATAGTATGAAATATGTTGATTTATACTGAATTTAAAATATCCTAGTTCAGATGTTAACTATAGTATGATTAAACATCTATGAAGTTGTTATCATTCATGACATTAATGCCCGTATTCTACATGTTGCGGCACGTCATTGGGAGTAGGACATGAATTTCAATGTAACAATAGAGATGTAGTTTTTCCTTTGTCATTTGTTCTGATAGCTGTATGGGAGTCTGATCTGCAATATTTCTAGTATTCTTTCAACAAGCAATGTTGGTTACAGGCACGGATGCTATATGGAAACTTGGAGTAATGAATCGGCTTTGGTCGCAAGTCACACTGTATACACTGAATACACTCTCGTGATAACCGTTTCGTCACAAATAAGGAATAGTACTTACTTAAATTTACTGGTGGTTAGTGTCAAATGGTTAGTGTAAAAAAACATAATATACTTATTTTTATTTTGGCATCAGCTCGTGATACAAAGCTAAATGTTAAATAACTGGAAGAAGGAGTTGTTAGGAAACAACAAGAAGCTTAAACTTATAATGCCTCGAGAACTCAGTGAAAGTTTTGCTTGAAGCGTTTAATTGCATTACACACTTGAATCGTTAAGCGTTTAATTCAAAATAATTTCTTGCAGGAATATTATGATATTGGATAAGATTATATTATTTGAATAACGTAGTAGCAATATCTCAGGGTACTACTTCAATCGAACACTTTGTGATTCTAAATGTTGAGAGATGATTAAGTGAAGACTTGTTGTTCAAGTTTGCTTTCGCTAGTCATTATTAAGAAAAAGGCAAAGCGTCATTGGAATGAGATTATGGTACTAAGATTATGAACGAAACAATAATAGGAAGGTAACATTTGAGACTCCAAATGAAGAAATAATAGTAAAATTGTAAGTAATTAGGAATAAAACAATTCTTTTATAACTGAGTTGTAAAATATCACATCTAAGTTTTGCTTTATCACCATTATGTAATGTAGAACTTCTTATCTTATCACATGATCATGAATTACCCTGATAACATGGATGACTCTGATTTTCTGTATCATAGTTACCCATAGCTTTGTGAGTATATTCTTGAATGTAAAGTTTTGCAAATGATAGTTCCAATCGGATACATGCATCTACTAATCGGTAAGAAAGAACAGTGCTAAAAGTATTTATTGTTAATACTTTCATTACAAAACAAAAATTATAGGCACTGTGTTCAGCATCATTTTGTTTTAAAAATTCTTGTATTATATAATATTTTATAAATTATGTTCAGGACAAAATAATAAGATCTTACATTTACTAGCTATATAATTTAAAAATAACATGGGCGTACCTAAAGTATTTGGCACACAGAGCAGATAATCCTTTGCCACCCCCCACCCCATTTTAAAATGTAAACACACAAAAAAATATTATGTTTGTAAGTAGATTTTTAAACAAAACAGTGCTGTCATAAGCAAATTGGAAATAACGTTTACTTTGGCGAAGTTTTCATTTCGTTTGAAAACTTGTACTGATTGGAACTTTCCCGATAGCCAACTCCACTTTCTGGCTGTGACCCGGCGGACCCCCACCCACACCCCCCGCACCAACCTTTAGTACGCCACTGAAAATAAACATTTTTTTTTTTTTGACTTGCGAACTTTTCGATTGAAAAGTTAAACCGAAGCACTAAATACTAATACAAATTAAAGTAGTGGGTTCAACAACAGGACGGTGGGGGAGAGGGCCAGTTGCAGCTTGAACTAGCACACTTTGTAATGTAAAACTTAACTACGAAAATCATAAGAAAAGAACATTTCGCGAAACTGAATCCCACAGAGAGAATTCCGAGTCAGTCCATGAGAAATACAAACATTACTAATACTGCTGTTTATACTAATGATATTATTTGCTGTAGTTTTCTTCCAATCTACAGCTTTTATTTCTTCAACTTTTAAGACGTTCAGTACTCTTATCCAAAAAATGAATCCAATTAAAACCTTGAAGTAATTTGTAGATTTTGACAAATATCACTTTACTCAGAGTTATAAGTATAAGCACTTTACTTATAACAACTGCAGTACGCATATAGAGATCAGAATTAGGAAACTAAAGCATTAAAATACTGGATCAAATGAGACATAAATTATCTCATATAAATGCCAACCCAGCCACCAGTCTTGTAAAGGATTTATATGGAGAATAAACAAAAAAATAAAATATACATGAAGACACAGCATGAAGTAATAAATTACTGCCATATTGGGTTTTGTTGTTGCTATTGTTGTTGTTGCTGCTGCTGTTATTGTTATTGTTGTTGTTGTTATTAATGATGATGATGATGATATTCTGATATATTGTGAAAAGCGAGAAGATGAAATACATTGTAAATTTAAAAGTAATGCGAAATGAAAACATTATAAATCTACAAGGTTGTCGTCAGTATGAATTAAATTATACATTCACTTCTCATTCAGGTAATTAGTAGATTTTCTGTCAGTTTTACCCAGATTTTGAACTAATTGGGCTGATGTAAGTTTATCAGAAAATTTTCAATTTCATTAAGGCAAATCAGTAAAGAAGTAAAGGGTATTTTCTTAAATGTTAAATATGATATCTTTAAATATGATTAAAGGGCCTACATCAATAACAAGCTACCAATAGTTCTGCTATATCAATCAGCAGTGTGGTAATGAGCAATAATAATAATCATAATAATAAGGAAAACTGTCATAAGTACCGGACTCAATATTGCTTTGAAGCGCGTTTTAAGTATGGCTATTGGTTCCCAGCGCAGATGTTAAGTCGTTCTGAGCAGAGATATTTTGGTTCCTATTGCGGATGTGAGCTACAGAACCCTACTCCGGTCTGCAACTTCCCGGAAGTGCCGCTGCTAAGCCGGTTTAGCATTTCACTCTGTCGCTCATAATGTTCGTGCAGGACGAAGACCAACTGTCAAGTCTAGATCCGGACATAAAAATTTAACTACCGTATTATTATTATTATTATTATTCACTACATTTGACGATACACGTGATGTAAAGTAATAGTAATATATAAATTTTCTTTTGTGTTGGATTTTAAAAAAAATTTAAAAATCTTGGCAGAGTAATTTGCATTGCTACTTGCACTTAGGATCCCAAAGGCAGGAGATACTGTGCCCATCACTCTCAAAATATGGGAGACATACAACATTTTAAGGGACAAAAAGAAAACTGAGGTACATGATGTACTACCAGTGCTAAAAGAAAGGTGATCTTGAATTCTTTGACAGTTTTGCCACTCTCACTTTTTTGTCTGCATTGAACAATATTTTCGTTGGACACCTACGCTTTTGCAATAGATGCCTCCCAATAAGCAGCAGGGGGGGGGGCGAATCGGACATTTTGTCCAATCGTTATTTTGCTTAATTATTACTTTCTGCACTCAACGATCTAGTGTCGTCAGCGCCTGGTAAAAAAAAAACGACGTCGGTCCATCTTACACGATGGTGACGTCATTTGGTTTAATTAACACCTTCTGCGCGTCGATCCCCAGCGTCGTCAGCGTCCGGTAAGCACATCGACGACCGCGTCGATGTCATCGCCCCCCCCTGCTGCTATGATCTTACAAACAGAGTGATCACCAACTCCTCCTCTTGTAGGTCAATTAGGTTATTTGACTGATCGGTAATTCTAAAATTAATTCTCGTTAAAAACCGATTATGGCATCTCATATAGACCGGATTAATCGGATTCTCAACGATTAAAAATCCCGGAGGGGCTGTTGGTGAAAATGAATAAAGGATATATCCCTGTTGAGCTTGATTTGATTGATTGGTATCTACCTGGTAACTCCCTTCGATAACATCACACACTAGATTAATCGCTATCACCGATGCAATATTTACGTTGTATGGAGCAATATGCATACCATCATCCCCGTTATCGTGTCTGAGGATATAAGTTGATGGACTGAGAAAATCATTAAGAGACTTTCTTAGTTCTGGCGCGTTGTATCCTGGAAACTTGAAATCGGGTAAATCGGCTTCTGTGATATTATACCCGGTTAGGAATTTTTGTTTATTATCATCGCTGCTATCGGATATTGTCTTAACGATTCGCTCATTAATATATTCCATGTCTGATATAAGTTGATTTAACACCTCAACGTGTTTTCGTGCTTTTGTTTTCCGTAGCTGTTCTAGTTGTGATTGGTAATTACGATTAATCTCGGCAAACGCACCAGTGATATCATCTAAACGAACTGTGACCTTGGCTGACAATTCAGGAGTTTTCTTATACGGAAAAAACCATTGCATGGTATTCCTGTCTTGAAATATAAACTCGCTGGGTAATAACGTGTTTCTTATAATAGACAAATCATTCAGATAACTGGGATTAATCTCATGATACGATTGCACATTTGTGTGCAAATCCGCGGGTGGATTCTTAGGCCATCCTAGTATGGTTCTTATTGAACTGTTATAAATATCAACCATATACCCCGGTGTGCTTATTTCAATCGTCGACGATAACGTCGGTTCATGAACCGTAATAGCGATTTTTGATTCCTTTCCTGTGATCGATTTTATTCTGCGTTGAAATTCTTTATTGATTTGCTCTATTTGGTATGACTCAGTTGGTATTGTAACCTCCTCCCAGTCTGGGGTCCCATCGGGTTTATTTTTCCGTGCAAAAACCAGCGAGTTATTAGGTTGTTGTCCGTTAAATGCGTCCGCTCGAATATTAGGCCAACTGTGATATACTCGCAATTTTGCCAGCGCTATTTCCTTCACTGGAACCGGCGACGGGAAGTTCACACTGAATTCGGGTTTCGTTGACGTTATTGATATCATATTTGTTTGTACCGGAGTGGTGTTCTCCGCGATCCGCTGAAGTAATTGAAACCCTTCGGGGTTCAGCGACATTATTATTATTTGTTGTCTTTAGTGTCTAATTTCAACAACCAGGTGGTTCCGGCTTCCAGTTGAAAATCCTCGATTTTTGACATCGCGGAGCTATACAACTGGACCATCGTGGAGAATTCAACATCGGATACGAACAAATTATCAATTGACAACGAGATCAACCCGGATAATTTCGAGTACGCGTCGGATACTATTTGATGTTTTACTGTATACTCGTTGAGTTTTTTCTGAAAACACGATGATATCTTCCTAGTGATTGCGTTGGCGACTCCAGCAATTGTTGTCATCGCGGAGACAGCGATTGGAACAGCGATCGGGGCTATCGTGGTTACCGTGGATAAAATAACACCGGCGCCAGCTACTATACCCGACACCGAGTACACGACCGCGTCGATGGCGGTTATTTTTCTGCGGTATTTTTTTATTTTTGCACGGTATTGTTCGGAAAGCGTTTTCAAGTTCGCGGAGAATTCTTTTGCGGTATCGAATCGATATTGATGTGACGTCGGTGATACCTCTGATTCAATTTCCTTGGTGGTCATTTTTATTTTAAAAGAACTAGTGTTTTTAATTACTTAGATTCGCTACAAATTCCACATACCATGTAATGTTTGCCCCGGCTAGATTTCTATCAACGGCATAAATTGTAAACTTTTCAGTTGCGTTCTTGTCTATAATTGTTGATATTCTATTGTTAAACCCGGATGAACTCGACGATAATATATTAAACTGCATCATTGAAATCAGTGTCAATCGATAAATGCCCTTAACAGTTGCGGTGATATTTACTGTATTCTGTGTAGGAGTCCAATCGAATGATCCATGCCGAATTGTGTATACTGTGTTGATGATGTTCTCATGAGGGATTTTTATTTTTTCAAATTGCTCTGCTACTCTCGGTAGCCCGTCTTTAATCGCTTCAACATCAGTTCTGATTATTCCTACATCCTGCCAATGCGCGTCTATATTATTCTTGTTCGCTGCAACATTAGTTTTGATTGTTTCTATTTCCCGTGTATTCTCGGTCATACTTTTTTTGTTTGCTGCAACATCAAGTTTGATTGTTCCTATTTCATATGTATGCACGTCTATACCTTTTTTGTTCGCTGCAACATCAGTTTTGATTAATCCTATTCCCCGCCAATACGCGTCTACATTTTTTTTGTTCGCTTCGACATCAGTTTTGATTGTTCCTATTTCCTGTGTATGCGCGTCCACACCCTTTTTGTTCGCTTCAATATCAGTTTTGATTGTTCCTATTTCCTGTGTATGCGCGTCCATATTATTTATGATCGTTGTAACATCAGTTTTGATTGTTTCTATTTTCCGTCCATGCGAGTCTACATTATTTATGATCGTTGCAACATTAGCGCCGATTATTTCTATTTCCCGTTCATGCGCGTCTACACTCCTTTTGTTTGTTGCAACATCAGTTTTGATTGTTTTTATTTCCTGTCCATACGCAGTGATATCATTTATAGTTATTGTAATCTCATCCAGCTTGGTATTTTTTTTACCAAAGAATTTATCAAAGTTGTCATCGATCCTGTTAACATTTTTTCGCAACGGGGATAAATTGGCCGACATCTCCATAAGATCCGAAATAGTATTTTTTATTATTACAAGATTTGGTTCGTCTGCCGTCGGGGGTCCCCGAAAAAAACTATTGACAATGTCTCGCATTTCGCTGACGTGCGTTATCATCGACCTGAACTGTTCTCCATGAAAGTTAAATTCACCACGTAAACCCTTTAACGAATTTGACATGGTTATATAATTGTCGCCAAGTGTACTTATTTTTCCATTTATTGTCAAGATGGATTCACCCGGTTTGAGTCGTCCGTCGCCGGTATGCAACGCGATAGTGCCCTCGGCGGCATCACGCTGTCGTATTAAAACGTCATTCAGCGACACATTACTGGATTTCAATTTACCCTGGCGGTCTTGAAATACAACTATTTCATCTGGGTCAACACTGGTTAAGTTCAACGTATCAGCGATTTCATCCTCAATTAGTTTTTTTATGTCATCGGTGGCGGGCGTTTCCGTGGGCTTTTTCAGCGCCGAAACCGGTCGTCCCCAGATATCAATCATCGTTATTGTAAAAAAAACCAGCGTTTCTAATTAACCCGCCGGGCCTCTACGACCCCACTAGTATATTCGTTTACAACCACATGAGGTGGTTTCCGCGATGATGAAATCGCCCGAGTACGTTCAATACCTCACGGCCACATATCGGCGGGTCACTCAATTGCTGTGTTGGCAGCGTGGAATAAAAAACCCGGGCTGAACACGCCCGGGCTGAACACGCCCGGATATACCGCATAAACTCTTTCGGCGGAGCTAACCCGTATGAATCAAAATAGACGATCGCACGCGGATCAATCGCGTATGCAACCCAATGAGTTCCCGCTCCGGAGGACCCATCGAGGTTAATTATACCGGTTTCAATATTCCTTGGTTTTGTCGGTAATTGATCCCTCATAAAAACACCTCTGAAGTTTTTTATCGCTAACGCGTTTGCGGCGTCTATTAAATCAAAATTAGACATTGGAGTTAATAAACGGTTCCCGGTAGTCTTAGACCCTTTCCCGAGTACCATGAATACGGGGTTCCCGGTAGTCTTAGACCCTTTCCGGCCACGGGTCGTTTTTTTTTGTAGCCTTTCCCGGTTGCCTTCTTCAATGCCATTCCCGCCGCGGTACCAACGGCTCCTAACGCCGCCGCCTTAGCCACTGCTGGTGCGGCCGCGGCAATCAATGCCGGAATCGCAGCTAACAGCGGAAATATCCCACCGGTCTTTTCCATGTTTTTAATTGCTGCGGCTGAAAAATCTATTTGAACACCTTTGTTATTCTTCATCGCGTCATTGAAATGTTTTATTTGACGCGCCGTCAACGATATCTTATGATTACCACCCGCCATCTGCGACGGCTTCAGCGTTATTGTGATCCCGCATTGTTTAGCCGACTTTGATCGTAATTTCTTGACTTGACCATCAGTCAACTCTACACTGACGACACTATACATTTTATTGTAAACGCGTTTTGTGCTTTCAATTACATGTTTTCCACTGGCGCATCAACGATTCTCATTCGTCCACCAACACCTTCTAGCAGCATTGATTTATCGCTGAGAATGACAGCGACCGCTCTGTAATTAACACCAGCTGGGGCTATACGAGCTCGGAAGTGTATATCAACGACGGATTGTCTCGTTAAATCAAGATGTTCCAACGAAAAGTAATAAATCGGATACAGGTTTTTAAAATCAAGTTGTGATATTTGCAAACCAGTGTCAACGTTTTGATCACGACCCATATATGACAGCAATCGATGATACACACGTGCGATATGGTTGTCGCCGTAATTAAGCTGTATATCCTCGGATGGTTCCTGTTGTCCATTTATTCTCAGCGAAACCTCCATGACTCCTAATCGATCAAATATCATATGGCTGCGTTCTTGACTGCCCAATCGTTCCCTATTCTGTAGCGCTATGAATATATGACGCGGGGCTGAAACACCCTGTTTTGATGCCAAGTGCCATGTAAACGTATCGGCGACGTTATCCTCTTTAGCATCAGTTGTTACCGCTAGCCAACTCAACAACGATTTCCCCTCCTGTTCCATAAATGCTAACAATCGTGCTTCCGTGGTAACTGATGGAGTCAGCACCGGCATCCACAATGCCATTTTAGTTAAAATGACTTTACCGGCAGCGACGCCAGCAGCATGCCATATTGCATTGTTATCATCGCCCCTTCGCGTCAGCGCGATTGTATGCTTAGCCCCATAGACAACTTTTCTAACATTTCTGCAGAATCCAAATATGTGATGGAGTGGAATCGCGCATGAAAACTTTCGGCGTGGTCCTTGCAACATTCCTATTCGTGTTGCAAACCCTAGATTAAAATTATCGTTAGTACTTTTTATGATATTGAACTCAGCACCCGGTCTTGTTCTGCGGTCTGGGTTGGCTGCTTCAGCTTGATTAGGAACTGAAGTATCTCTTTCCACCAGCACGTTAACGTACTGAAGATGGTCAGCGTTATCGGTGGAGTCCTTTGCGAACATTATAGATGGGCCCGCCGATCTTGTATAATCATCCGAGTATCTCGCCAACCCAATTATCGTCGTTGCAACATCAACCTCGCGTTCTATTGATTCAATTTCTCGCCCGTCAATAAGATATCTGGCGCTCTCAAATAACGCCATGATACCGTTGTTGACGAAGCCAACTCGAACACGATGGTCATCTGCGTATGGTGCATTATCGGCTGCATTTGTCACGAGTTCTCCCTCGATTTCGATAAACGCTTCACACGGCAAAAAATATTTACTGGTATCTTGGACTTGAAGTTCAATTCGCGATCGTAGGTCAGGTTGCGCTGCATAATAAGAATAATATTGATAATCACGGACAGAATCATCCCTGCGTACTGGGGCGTCCATATCAAACGCGGGATCAGCGGTACGCGCAAACATTCTATTATTTATCATGTTGATGTTTTCAATTGCGATTTTTTCGTCGTAAATTCTTTGAATTTAAACCACTCCCCGCTATCGCGTTCATGAGCGCGTTGGTTGCCGCATCGGCGGATGGCGAAGTCGTCGCCAACGACTCTAATTTTTCTTCCACGGCGTTATTTATTACTTTACTGACATTTGCAGGCATCACTGTCGTTGATGGCATTACCGGTGGTTTCTGTTTTCTTTTTGAAAATCCCCTAGATTTCACCAACGACATTAGTTTGTCCCGCGCGGCTGAAAGCGCCTTTCCGGCAACATCTCCAATGGCACTAATACCCTTATCACGAATAACATCAATAGCCTTCATTCCTAATTGTTTGGCTAACGGCGCTACTTTTGGAGCCATTCTTGTAAATAACCCCGCAATGGTGCTACCGAGACCATCTCCATAGTACGCGCGGTAAACAGGCAATCGCGAGTTTACCACGTAGACGAGTACTGGTTTATCATGGTTGTAGTGTATGATCATCATTATTAAAAACACCAGTTTTCCAATTAATCATCCACGAGTTCGTCTATGAGCGTTCGATATACATTAATGTCCATAATACCGCCTGCAAATAACCGCTTGCAAATATCAGCGGCCTCATTGATTATTTCCGTAGAGTTATTTCCGGCTCGTTTTCCTCCAATTAGTACTTCCAGCCGTGATATATCACTGAGAACACTATTAGGGCAGGTAACGCCGTAGGATTCTTTACCAACAGAGTATCCTTTTCCTTTTTTTGGTGTTCTACTCTTAACTTCCTTGTGGAATTCATCGTAATCGGGATCACCACGATGTAGTAATGCGTCTCTATGTTTACTCGCTAAATACACTATTCTTGCCCAGTCCTTTAACGACTTTATATTTTTCTCGTAACCGCTATTGATATGCTTCTTATCTCGTATGCTCTTAGCAAAATTGTTGGCAGCAAAATTAATTAATTCTTCCCTGCTGCTGAAGCCTCTAATTTGATCTATTGTGCTCTTCTTGAGTATAATACGGGGTATATTCTCCTCTTTTTCTTCCGGTTCTCTTGCGGTGGCGCCTAGTTCTTCTTCCGGTATTTCTTCTTCTGGTTCTCTTGCGGTGGCGCCTAGTTCTTCTTCATCGGCCATTGTAACATAGGGTTCTTGTGGTTCGGTTATAGCGAGTGGTGGTGGCCTCCGTGTTGTAGCAGCCGCTATTTTCGCAGGGAGTGTTTCTAAAGACCTTTTTGTTTGTTCGGTCTGAGCCGCTATCTTTTCAAGCGCATCGAGGACGGGCACAGTTGCCGCCATAACATCTTTGGTCGCTTTAGTTACCGGGGCAAAGAGTTGTTCGCTTCCAACAGTAAAATCGGTTTGTAGTTGCTGCCGCGTTTGAAGTTGTTCTCGGACCCTGTCTCGTAACGGTATAAACTTTTTAAGCGCTGCTAGCCGCTCTCTGGCTAGCCGAGTAGTAAGTGATTCACCTACCATTATTGTAAATTGATCCGCAATTTTCTAATTTTCCGCCGAGTGTACCATCGGGGGCTCCACGGAGTTTTCGTCTATAATCCTTCTAATGTTTTTGATCTTACTAGAAATCTCCCGGCGTCGTTCATAAACACGTCCGAGTTTTTTTCGTATTATTTCAACGGCAGTGAATAGTCCAATGAATGCATTTGCGTCATTGTGGTACAGGTTCTCATTAATCGTATGTTGTAATCGTTTTATAAAAAAGTACTCGCGGGCCAGGGTAAAACGCCCCCGTTTCGACTGTTCGTTAATAATCTCATAATCGGATAATATTTTTTCACTGTCGAGACCATCAGATAATTCAATTCCTTGATTTTTTAATTTTGAAATCTCAGTTAATATATTATTGATGTCTTCGATATTCATTATTCTTATAAAACATCTTATTTCTAATATCAAAAATTTTAATAAAATTTAAGTTAAAATTTAATAAAATTATTGGGGGTCATTTTTGACCCCGTTTTTTGTATGGACAGTACAATGCCGTAAATCTCCACTCGAGTGTTGTGGCAGATTACAGGCATACATGGACGGTACAATGCCGTAAATCTCCACTCGAGTGTTGTGGCAGATTACAGGCATATACATATACTTAATTAAGGACATTCACATCTTGGAACCCCAAAGCATACATCTCCGGGAGGGAGGCCTAGGGTGACAAACGTCATCGTAGACCGCCCAGAAGATATGCTTGGGGGACATCACTACATGTACTTAATTAAGGATAGATATATTTACAATGAAATGATTGATGGATGATGGGACGGCACAAGACAGCACAAACATAAAACGGCGGGGCGGAACTCTACGGCCAATTCAACCAATCAAAAGCAACCCAATTAAATTAACCCGGTTGCATGATTGTGAACAAAAGACAACTACACGCCCGGGTCAAGAGCGTGGGTTAGTTTTGAATAGTTGAATTGGCTTTCGAAAGCCCCAGGCTTATAACGAGTCATCTTATATATAAAGTGACTAATACAGCGGCGTCAGTCACAAGGTGTGTGTTAATTTGAATTCCCTTGAATCGTTAAACCCTTAAATACTTATTAATGGTGTTTCACGGCATTTAAATGAAACCAAATACTCAAATAAAACATTAAAAAAAAGAATACAGCTGTTAGATAACAGTGTGTATTTCATTAGTTTTCATCGTAAAATGATTAATTAATCGCAACATTAATTGGACTTCAAGGGACATAACTCTTGTCATGCGACGCTATCACAAAACGAGTTATCTCCCTTTGATGTTATATATGAAAATCGAATTCTGTGACCCGTCTTTTTTGAGATCGCTGTTTTAGTTATATTCTCCGCAACATCTCGAACTGATTTACTACAAATATCGAAGTATTTACCAGCCGCATTCATAGAGCGAAATATTTTTTCTTCGTGCGTTATTGTATCAAATGACTTTACGGGTTTTGCCTTTCTCGTCCCTCCTGTTTTTCCAAATTTGGAATTTTGACTCGGTGTAACAGCTCTTAGATTACACAGTCTGTTATTTTGAGGACATCCATCAATGTGATCAATAACGAGACCGTCGTTGATCAGTCCGTTAAACGCTTCATACACCATCCTGTGAACATAATACTTCTTCTTTCCGGCACCAAATTGCAAATACCCGTGATTATTTTTCCATCCAACCGGCTTCTTCAGTCTACAATTTCTAACAATACCGTCGCGAGATGCCTCGTAATTAACGAGCACAGGATGCGGCTGAAATTCTTGGTCCATTTGTATAATAATACTACTTGTCTAATTCATTATTTGGTTTAATTATAAACCTTTCAATGTAGTCTTGGGGGGTTTTGATGACGAAGTCGGCGGTGGGGTCAATGACGGCGTTTTTAATTCGTTTGTCATAATAGCGTTTTAACTCTCTGTATCGCTTTTCGCCACAATTAATACACAACTGTGATTTTCCTCTTACACCAACGTGGCAAACCAAGCACGGGAGGGGGCCAAGAGAACCATTACGAACGCTTTGTAAATGATACCCGCAGAATTCACCTCTACATGATTTATTGCACGGGGTTATCGACCCAATCATCAACCATTTGCATTTGTTCATTATACTATATTCTTTTATTTAAATACTTGTTTTAATTATATGGATGAGTTCGAGAGATTGGCAGCAATTAAGCCCTGGAAAAATATTAAGTTCAATCTCGATAGAGTCCTCAAGGACACACCAAAAGCGTTAATAAACGATAAAACCCTGTTGAGTAAAATACGCGATTGTATCAATGAATTCAAACGTGATGGTGCATCTCATAGTTGGTCAACATTTCGAATTGATGGTGTTGTTGATGCTACCATGAACGACAACCGCGCAGCAATGATAATATCACAACTTGACGGTAAAAAGTATTTCTTCAGAGTAAAATTTATTGTCCGGGTGGAATCAGGCGATTGGATCATACGTGATAAATTTGAACCAGTTTTCAGCGACAAGAAAACAGTCACTGTCAGCCGCGACTCCAAGCCGGGGTTGTTAACCGGAATTGACAGACCATACTATGAACGAGCGTATCCTGAAACAGCAGTTGTTTATGGAATATACCCGTTAAATAAGAAACCTGATATCGGAAAACTGAAACCGGTGAAACAGTCAACGGGGATAAATTGTGTAGCAGAACGAATAATAGAGCATTTTACAAATGCATGTCGAGGAAACAAATTGACTGATTTACGACGTAGCAAAATCAACCAGTGGGAACTAACCGTAAAAGAGCGTGGAGCAACCATCAGCGACATAGCGAGATTAGAAACGTCGCTGAGATTTCCAATAACCGTTACAACGATAACCGGTGAAGTATTATACGAATCGAAGTATAAATCGAAGGGAGCCCCAATCAAAATTATTGATCATAACGAACACGCATGGACGCCCGCGATCACAATATTTCCACGGGATAGAACAGTAAAGTATATACCCGAAGAATTTTTAGGAGAACAATTCTCCAAGGATGGTTTTCTCGCGGAGAGGAAACTATTTGATGCTATTGCCTACTTGTGTAAAAACGACCCTGTATCAGTGTGGTTACTTCGCAGCGCTGAAAACGATGCGGATACCTTTGATCAGTTTGTAAGACCAAACGGCGAATTATATCGCACTGAAGCATTTCACAACAGGATGAAAAAAACCGCCATGGAATTTGAAGAGCATGATGAACAACTGCTAACAAATTGTTTTACGATTCCATCGGTTGTAGCTCATGTTGCAGCAAGGAAAAATGCGTGGAGACCAACGCGCAAGGAATTTCTGCCGGATGTACAATCCAGTTGTTTGGAGTATTATCACGGTGGATTATGGAACACTGAATACAACCGCGACGCTATGATCTCGGTTGATATGGTTGCCTGTTATCCAGCGAGTTTTCTCGGGTATGGATCCGCCGCCGAGTACTTTAGACGATTTGGACACCCCAGTCATGAAATGACTCGTGTTGCTATTAATGGACCACTGCCTGATTTTGATTTAACCGGATTCGCTCGCATAGTATCATTTGAATTCGCGGCAGGACTCCATCGCTGTTGCTATATTTGGATCGGTAGACACATGGCTGAAAAGAAGTGGTTGCCAATAGCGCTGCTACGGTATATGATTGATTGTAGCATGCTAGTTTCGTTGATTGTCAGTGACGCGATTATATCATACCGGGCGCAGACTGAAGTCTGGTTACCAGAACCGGAGCGTCTAGATAGCATAATTGACGAGTCCAGAAAAAACATTGATGCCGACGAGGAATATATCATCGAATGGTCCAGGAGGATATTTAACCAACGAAACCGCGAGGCAAAAGATCTCGGTAGAAGAATAATCGGTAAGTTCACACAAGGTGGAAAAAACCACGACTACAAACGATATTGCTCACGGCTGATTATAGATGACGCAGAATATGATTTCGTAATCAAGGACGCAGTGGCAAAAAATAGATACGTGAACTGCAAAACAGCTTTCTTGTCCAATGGAACAAGGTTGGGTACAGTTGTTACCTACAGCGATGGAGACAGCCCAGCATACCCGCATTTGAGGGCGTCTATGCTGGGTTACGCCGCTATTAATTTATTCTCGATGATAAATAAATTTCCCGACACCGCGGTTAGAGTAGCCGTTGATTCGTTTGATGTTGACGTAGCGTATAAGGAAAACGTAGCCGAGTTTACTAGTCCGGACGAGAGTTGGGGTACATGGAGAATTAAAAATGAAATACGACGCGATTATTCCCCGTCAGCAGATGTCACCGTTGAGAACAACTACTTACGCGGTGATAAATTGTCAGAATGGTCTAATGCACCATCGTGTTCTGATCCAATTTGTAGACACAAGACGGTTTATTTAAGCGGCTGTGGCGGATCGGGAAAGACGACTCGGGCAATTGAATTATTTCGAACGCGGGCAAGTATAATCGTGCTTACACCGACCCATAGACTAGCGCGAGAGATAAAACAACGAAATGTTGACGCCGTTACTTATCACAGCTTTTCTCGATACAGCGGCGGTGAGTGGACTCCTGATCGAATGGGTGAAAAATTTATTCCCGACATTATCATCTGGGACAAAATATGTACTGTTTCGTTAGATACTTTACAAATGTTTCTTGATTGGTTGCTGCGCGCGAATACAGCGGTGATCATGTGTGGCGACCATGGTCAACCGCCACCATTTGTCGGCGAGGGTCCACATGATTGGTTAAAGGGTTTTGTGGACTATTATGAAGAAACCGATACTGATTACCGAGCACTTGATGAACAACTGCGCGAGGTTAAAAAATTAATCAGATTACAGCCGGATAGAATTCAGTGTGAAATAATTCGCGAGGTGATTCCGGAAACGCCGTTGAATGAATTCTGGGAAACATGGAGACCAAACGATTTGATTGTAGCGAGTAGAAAGATAGTCAGAGACACACTTCAGCGGAAGTTGTTTACGTTGCATAAGGAAAAGTTTCCAACGCGCCCAGTGCCGTTATGTTATAGACCCGCGGACACACGGCGGCAGAACATTGAAGTTGAAATCCCGGGCCCGACAGCGTCAGGGACAAAAAAACAAATTCTTGTGCTGAATGATATTGTGCTCGTTGATATCAGCGTCGTCGAGGACGCGCTACGTGCTAATAAATCCCCGTGGACGTTAGGATACGCAACAACAATACATTCCTCGCAGGGACTAACCATCACGGACACAATTGTTTGGATGGTTGATAATCGCATCGAATGGTCAAATCTAGTCTATCTTGCAGTGTCCAGAGTACGGAGAATAAATCAGCTTCGAAGAATTGTTGTTGACGAAGTCAGTGACGGAGTCACCAACGACAACGACATTATCGATGCAAGCGTCATTGATAGAAAACTCTCGGGTTACCGCCAACAGGATAAAAAAAAACAGCGGCGTTTTGATATTGATGCCGAATTAATAATTGCGTTACGACAACAACAGAATAATCACTGCGCGAGTTGTAATTGTGTAATGAGTTGGCGCTATTCGGATAAAGACGCTCGCCAATTTACCGTGGACAGGATCGATAACAGTCTCGGTCATGTCAAAAACAATGTGAGGTTGACTTGTCTTGAGTGCAATAGACGCAACGGCGCTAGTTAAGACCACGCGGGGGTAATTGAGTATCGTCAGGTATCACTTGTAGTTGCTCGCGAGTAAATCCGCGCTGAGGAGCAGTTGAATCCAGTCTATAGATCGGTGGTCTACCAGTTGATCGTGTTATCGTTGATATGTTATGTGTGGTAACACTCCAAATAGGATCAGTAGCTCTTTTTTTACCGCCTTCAAGCTCTCCTGGTTCATATAGATATCTAACAGTGACATCGCCAAGAATCGGCTTGGAAACGCTATTTATTTTTGATTTTCCGGGTATATACTCGTATTTAATCGCGTCGCTGGGCTTCATGTTGATTACTCGGGTAATCTCGTTATTTAACGCTGCAATTACGCCTGGCAACCTTTTAACCCATTCACGAGATCGTTTTTCTTGGATGAATTCCTTCGCGTATTGATATCCAAATAACCGTTCAGCGAGAGTCCGATTGAATCGTTCAACAATTGCCTGATCACGATGTAGCGCAGTATGACCTCGTCGTATCGCGACGCTATGATGTTTCAGCGTTGATAAAACAGCGCCGCGAAATTCACTACCGGGATCAACTTGTAATAGATTTGGCCAGCGCAGAGGGCCTCTTCGATAAATTCTTTCAAACGCAGCGGCTACTTCAGTTGCCGACTTTGTTTTTAACGGCTCCGCTTGTTTGTATCGACTCGCAACATCAACTACGGTTAGCGCGTATTTGTAACCGTTGTCATGCGGCAGAAATAATATATCAGCCTGATGAACTTCATTAGGTACGCTGACATCAAAGCGCGAGAAGTTGATTTGTTTAGGCGGTGGTAGATAGATTTGCCATATAGCCTGTTTGGATAACCAATTAGCCGCAGTGGTCTTTGTTACCTTTGCAGCGCTTGCAAGCTTACCAATTGCGGCCTTCCCCTTCCAGTATCCTCTCGGAGAATAATAGATGGATTCCATATTATTATTAATTACCAGCGCCCATCATTAATTTACCTTTCATAGCCGATTTTACCAACCATGAGGCCAATTTTTCTTTGACGGATTTATCAGGAATAGCATTTAATGCGTGAATTAATTTTACATCCGCGATATGACGCTGTTGCAGATCGCTACTTTTGTAAGCAACATCATGAGCATGACACGCCTTATCGATAGCGTTTATTGGATACTCACCGGGTTTGGGCTGATTTTGATCATCGAGTCTAATATCTAATCGTGTTCCGGGGCCACAGTAGCTATATCCTGGGAGGTGCTTTTCTCCTGGATACTTTGCCCACGGTGTTCCGGGGAGTTTTGATAACCTGGCTGCAATATCACCTCCTCGCTTTTTTTTAAAACATCCCCGGGTTTAATAGAAATAAATCTAAATTTCTTTGTACCGCATTGTACACACTTACCAGTAAGCGCCGATCTGTTATTTCTTGTTGTAGCGGTTGTCATATCATTTGTGCCAGTACGTACTCTACACTTCACACAATATAGATCCATAATTTATGTATAGAAATATGAATATAATTGATTTTTCGGCGACTAAAACAAGAGAACCAGTTAAGCATGTTGCAGCGTTACCAAACTCGATCCGGATGATTATCATCGGACCATCTGGATCCGGCAAGACGCAATTGTTACTCAATTTAATAATGAGATGGATGAAGTGGGATAAGTTGTATTTGGTTGCTCCTAGCGTAGATGATCAACGATGCTACGAGGTGTTGAAAGATTTCAACGAGAATACATCAGCGATCGCTAAAAAAAATGTCATCGAGTTTATTACAGATATCAATGATGCACCGGGTATTGATGATATTGATGGCGACGTTAACAATCTAGTCGTGTACGATGATGTTATGTTAGACAATCAAAAAAACCCAGCTAGGATATTTTCCAGAGGCAGGCATAAAAACACCGACGTGATATATGTCACTCAACGATACACTCAGATTCCAAAAGTAATTAGAGACAACTGTAATATTCTTGCTGTGTTCAACGGCGTTGATACACACACGCTACGAAATATTTGGCAGACATGGTGCGGCGGTGACATGGACTTTAATGTTTCTCGAAACTTTTTTAGTCATGCTCAGTCGACCCCACATGGATTCGTAACGATAAATTTACATGATCCTCGCACACGATATCGTATCGGACTTGACCAAATATTCGGTTAGTTGTAAATAACCACTTAGCAGCAGGGGGGGGGGGCGATGACATCGACGCGGTCGTCGATGTGCTTACCGGACGCTGACGACGCTGGGGATCGACGCGCAGAAGGTGTTAATTAAACCAAATGACGTCACCATCGTGTAAGATGGACCGACGTCGTTTTTTTTTTACCAGGCGCTGACGACACTAGATCGTTGAGTGCAGAAAGTAATAATTAAGCAAAATAACGATTGGACAAAATGTCCGATTCGCCCCCCCCCCCCCCTGCTGCTCAATAAGGTCACTAGCAGATGATGTTCTGCCCATTTTACCTGGATGATGGGCAACCGAGCAATTTCTCCTATATGAGACCATCAAAATTGACCATTCTGAACAAGGCATACTTTGGAAAAATCAACTTATACATTACAAATATAGATACAAACAGAAAGCCTGATTTGCATTCTGTTTGTGTATGTATATTTTATAACAGTATCTTGAGATTCAACGAATTTATTTCAACTTCCGAACACCAAACAAACTCAACGGTAAATCTGCTACAAATATGGTTGCTGATATTGTCCTTCAGGAACTATCTATATATGCTTATCTGATGTGCTCAAGTAACATAAGAAAACATTCATATGAGTAGTAAATGGGGATAGATTAGCGACAATGGGAATTAGCATTACAGAGACCCCTGGGTCAGATTAGCGACAATGGAAATTTAACATGGCGAAAAATCGTGGGTCAGATTAGCGACAAGGGAAATTAACATGGGAATAAATCGTGGGTCACTCTAGCGACAAGGGGAATTTAACATGGAACTATAGTGTGGGTCTGTCTAGCGACAAGGGGAAATTAACATGGGGAATAGAGTTCGGGCTTTTGGGATTTTTTTTTTAAAATTTAAATTTAAATTTAAATTTAAATTTAAAAAAGGGGTAGGCAATGGAAAGGCTATCTCTTTTCGAGAAATATGGCTGGCCCTGAAAAGGGCCTTTGGGTTTATGTTAATGTATTCATTAACATAAATGGTACCGCATTGGTCTTCTTCTTGTCCTTAGGCTACGTCTCACTGTTGGTCCGTAAATCAGCACTCTTTTCAGGCATCCTTGTCTTTCAACGTAGATCCTACGTATCCACAGGCTGGTGTTTGTCCTGTGGACAATGGTCCACTTGGATCGGACATACATGAGCATGTCCGTCCTAAACATCATGGAAGACAAAAGCGTAGAAGATTGCACATCGGTCCACATCTTGAAGCGACGAGAACAAGTGAATCAATGCAGTGAACTGCGCTTATTTATAGGTACAGGAAGGATTGAAACGGATTGAATTCATTCACCAATCCGAACACGCGTTACAAAATTCAGTCAGCTCGCATCCAATCCGAAGAGAGCAGTCTGTGACGTCACGTGGTCTATATAGATTCGTTAGCGCTTGTGTGCAGTCAATCTATGCGACAGTGATTCAACATGACGGAAACTCAGAAAACGATCCATTGGGGTGCACCAGCAGGGGAGACTGCCCAAGGGAACCCGGACTTACTTTCAGAAGAGGTACATTGGGATTTTGTGGATTTTCTTACCTCGCAAGAATTTGTTCCGGAACCTTCGTTACCTTCTTCATTACCGCAAGTGGAGAATTTTAGACAGAGACAGAAAGAAGAACTGGAGAAATTTATGCAACGACAAAAGGAAGCGGAACAAGCTTTTCTCCTACAGCAACAGCAACAGCAACAAGAAGAGGTAAGAAAAAAACAACAGCAACAACAGCAAGAAGAAGTAGCAGCAAAGAAACAAGAGGGTGAAAATCAAACGGCTGCGGTACTGTTGGACATTTTAGCGGAGTTAAGAAGTCTGAAACAAATGTATCAGACTTCTTTATCACGACCGAAGAGAATACGACCTTCCCGAGCTAAACACGCCAACCCTGTGACTAAGCCTGTCGTACCACCCTTAGTGATTTCAACCCAATCATCAGAAGTAGGCCTTGGCCGTGGCAAAGGCTTAAGGCAGTTAAAGTTGATTGGTTAAACTCACTCCTACACCATAAAGAAAAAAGGCCCTTTTCAGGGCCACCCACATTTCTCGAAAAGAAATACAATTTCAATTTGCCAATAACTCAAAAATAAACCCCACCCATTTTACCCTTATAGTACGTGTCTGTGTATGAGTGCTTGAGTGTAGCTTCTTATTTTAAAATCAAAACTCAAAGACACTTACCTTATATCATTCATGTATTCTTTTATCCATTTTTTACAATCCAATTCACAATTCACCACAGAACACTTTAAAAAGTTCTTACACTTCTTCTTTCTCCTTATTTAGTCTCTCTGTTTTTTCAATTTCTTCACCGTTTTTTCCTCATTTTCTTCCTTTCTTCTTTTCTTCTCCTGTTTCTTTTCCTCTTTTAAATAGAATTGTCTTCTTTCTTCCTCTTCTTCCTCTGAAGAATCCCTCTCTTCTTTCGAAGAATCCCTCTCTTCTTCTGAAGAATCCTTCTTTTCTTCTGACTCCTCTTGTTTCTTTTTTGGGCAATCTGGAGACCAATGTCCTTTTTCTTTACAATAATAACAGGTATCTTGATTTTTGTCTTTTCTAGCCCCTGTTTTTTTTTTTGACGGTCTGGACACTCTGAAGACCAATGCCCTTTCTTCTGACAGATATAGCAAGTATCTTGACTTTTATCTCGAAAGGAAGGAGAGTAGTCCGTCGGCTGGTCTGAAGAGAATTTTCTAATGACCCCTCGCAAAGCTCTGACGAAACGTTCCATCTGGGTAGTCTCTTCCATCGTTGTGCTCGGCTTGAGAGTGAAATGAATAGTGAAAGGACAAGACACACACCCTTTTTATATACGCTGGTTTGCCAAGACTATAAATTAGTCTATGGTGTTTAAACTTGAGTCATTTGACGTTTTGCACTCAAGATGAAACGATCCCATTCATTCGAGAAGAAAGAAGAAGAAGAAGAAAGTAAGAGGCAGAAACGTGATCTATCGCCTCGTACCAGGGCTGAAATCTTGGCACAAATTCATGCCAGTGATTTTGAAGAGGACATGAGTGAACCAGAATCCGAACCCTCTAAACCAAGTTCACCACCCTTAGTCAACCCTGAAAAGTACTATTCCATTCGAGAGACGGAAAAGCGCTCCTCTAGAAAATTTAGAACCACGGCTTACACCTACACGGTGAAGTTTAAAGATTTCAAGGCCGACGTACCCTTGGAGAAAGCAGAAGGGTTCATCACCGAGATGTGGGATTCTTTGCTCACCGCACTCAAGCGACAATGTCAAGCCAAAGAAGACGATCGCTTGACACTATCCATAGATCACGACGGTTTGAAATCCCCTGTTTGGATCGAGTTTAGCAGACCCGCAGAACTGACCCCTTCCAAAGTCATGGACAAGATACAACAGGTGCAACAATCTAATGACCAGTTTGACATCACCGATGGTAAAGCCACACTGAAAATGGCCCACGTCTCTCCTCCTCAAGGAACTGGATGCAAAAAGATGTTATTGGTGGACGACCTTCGCAACACCAAAAAGAGTCTCGTCCGAATTAACAACCCTCAAGACCAGATGTGTTTAGCCCGTGCCATCGTGGTGGGACGAACCTATGCCAACAAGAACGACACGGTAGAATGGAAAAGAACCTGGAAAACTATTCAACGATGCGATCGAGCCAAACAACGAAACGAAGCAGAACTCCTGTTACAACAAGCCGGACTGTCCAAAGACACACCCTGTGGCATTCCTGAGATGCAAAAATTGCAAGATGCCCTAGCTCCACGCTACACCTTGAAAGTGCACCCTCAAGAAATGCGTGGAACTCTGTTGTTTCGAGGCCAAGATTTTAAGGACGGAAAATACATTCATGTCTATCATCACGATGACCATTTCGATACCATTACCAGTATCACTGGATTCCTGGGATACGGTTATTATTGTGAGAAATGTGACTATGGTTATAACAATCGAGAGCAACACAAGCATTGTGGAATAAAATGTCCAGGATGTTTGGCCTCTCCACCCTGTCTGAGCGAAGGACCAGTGCCTTGTTCCACTTGTTTGCGCACGTTTGTCAGTCCTACCTGTTACCAACAACATCTGAAGACGCAAGGTTCACAGCAGAAATGTGCTTGTCAACTCTTGAGATTGTGCCCTACGTGTAGACAAGGCATACGTACCAATAGTACCAAGGCACACGTATGTTCAGGAAAAAAAAAATGTCACATTTGTCACCGCATCGTGGACTTGGAACACCAATGCTACGTGCAAAAATACCAACCCCCACCAGAGAAAGAGGACGGTCACAAGAAGAAAGGCAATTTCATCTTTTTCGATTTCGAATGTATGCAAGAGACCGGCATTCACATTCCTAATTTCTGCGTGGCTCATCGAGCGTGCGAGAAGTGCATTCAAGAACCTATCTTCAGTCATTGCCCTCACTGCAGCAAGATTCCCGGAGGGCGTGAAAAAATCTTTCGGGGACCAAACACGTTAGCCGATTTTGCCCAATGGGTCTTAGACCCCATCGACAAGACGTGGAGCCAAGAGGACATCGAACGTTACGGAGATTGTCATCGTCATGCCACGGTGATGGCTCACAATTTCTCCGGATACGATGGACAGTTTCTTTTGAGGTACTATGCGGAACAAGGCACCGAGCGTCCTAAAGTCACTTTGAACGGAGCCAAAATCATTTTCATGCAAGTGGGACAAGTACAGTTTAAAGATTCGATGAGTTACTTGGCCATGCCTTTGAGTCGAATGCCTAAAACGTTTGGAATGACAGAAATGGCTAAAGGGTACTTTCCACACTTTTTCAATACGGAAGCCAATCAACATGCCGTTCTACCCCATTTGCCTGAGGCTCACTATTACGACCCCGACAACATGCGTACCGAACAACGAGAAGCTTTCTACGCTTGGTACCAGGCTCATGCCTCCGACCCTTTCGACTTTCAGGAAGAAATGCTAAAGTATTGTCGTTCCGACGTGGACATTTTACGACGTTGCTGTGGAAAATTTCGAGAACTGTTCATGGAACACGGAGGGGTCGATCCTTTGAAAGAAGCTTGCGCCATTGCCAAAGCGTGTTCCTTAGTGTACCGCCAACGATTCATGCCTGAAAACACCGTGGCTGTCATCAGTCCTCAAACGACCCACTATGTCAAGCGTCAATACTCTGTCCAAGCCCTACGTTGGTTACATTACTTGTGCGACAAGGAAGACAAATGGATTCAGCATGCCCGCAACGGAGGAGGCGAAAAGACCATCGGAACGTATTCGGTAGATGGCTGGGACTTAGAAAACCCCAAGATCGTGTACGAGTTTAACGGTTGCTTATTTCACGGATGTCCCGTCTGTTACCCTGACCGTGACACTAAAAATCAGTTTTTGCAACGAACCATGGAAGACTTGTACCAGGACACTTGTCAGCGACGCCTAAAGTTAGAACAGCAAGGATACCAAGTGGTGGAAATGTGGGAACACGAGTACGATCACCGTTTGAAAACCGATCCCGAGTTTAAACGCCTCGTGGAAAGTTACCAGTTCATGGACCCGCTGAACCCGAGGGATAGTTTGTACGGAGGAAGGACCAATGCCACCTGTTTGCTGTACCAAGCCGACGAAGAGAAAGGAGAAGAAATCAAATACTTGGACGTGTGTTCGCTGTATCCCTACGTGTGCAAATATTGTCGCTTTCCTGTAGGGCACCCGCAATTGTTGACGGAACACATTGACCTGAAAAACATTCGACAATACGAAGGCTTGATCAAGTGTAAAGTTTTGCCTCCCACGAACCTATACCATCCCGTCTTACCTCACCATTGTCAAGGCAAACTGATGTTTCCCTTGTGCCGTACTTGTGCCGAAACGTGCAACCAGGACCAACCTTGCCATCACAGCCAGGAAGAACGTGCCTTGACGGGAACCTGGGTCAGCGTGGAATTGTTCAAAGCTCTGGACATGGGATACCAACTGTTAGAAGTGTACGAAATTTGCCACTTTCCCAAGACACAACAGTACCACAAGGGTGACCCTACTCAGAAAGGCATTTTCGCCGACTACGTGGATGCCTTTTTGAAACTGAAACAAGAAGCCAGCGGCTATCCTTCCTGGTGTCACACTCCCGAAGACCAAATACAATTCAAAGAGAAATACTACGCACAAGAAGGCATCTCTTTAGACCACATCGAAAAAAACGAAGGCAGGCGATCGTTTGCCAAAGTGATGTTAAATTGCTTGTGGGGTAAAATGGCACAACGACCGTGTTTACCCAAGACGGAATATTTGACAGAACCTTCCCGCTACTTCCAGATGATTCACGACAAAACCAAATACATGAAACACGTGGACGTCGTTCGAGAGGATTTGATCTTGATCAATTATGAAGAAGATCTGGACTTTGTACAAGACGACCCTTTTGGAAATGTCATCATTGCGGCTTACGTGACAGCTCATGCTCGCTTAAAATTGTACGAAGCTTTAGAACTGTTAGAAGAACGCGTCCTGTACTTTGACACGGACAGTTGCATTTACATCCATCACCCGATTCAACAGCACCCTGACATCGAAGGAGACCGTTTAGGAGCCTGGACAGACGAGCATCCCGACGACAAGATTCTAAGTTTCGTCAGTGGTGGTCCCAAAAATTACGGCTACGAATACCGGACAAACAAGGAGAAGTGCACACGACGTGCAAAGTGAAAGGACTGACTCTGAATCATCGTACCAGTCGAGTGGTCAACTTTGGGGTATTGAAAGAAGCCTTGCAATCGGGAGAGGATGGAAACTTTAAAGTGACCACCTATCAACCGAACAAGATTGTACGTTTACCCACTCACCACATCGTCAGTCGACCCTTGGAAAAAGTCTATCAAATTGTATACCAGAAGCGAGTGCGACTTCCCAATCACTTCACCTTACCGTACGGTCACGTCGGTATTGGTCTGTATATGAAAAGGAACCCTAGGCATGATCGATAGTTCATTGTTCATTGAAGTAACTTACCATGTCGTTGACGAAGAAGAAACCAGATCGGTTAGGAGTCAAATGTTGGACATCACCGAGACCAGGGTTTTGAGGCTTGGACACAAGAGGTGGCCTAGTATGCACGAGAGTTATTCAAGGAAAAAAGTTACTTTTCAACCTGTGTTAGTGACGGTGCCAGAAGAACCCGTCACCCAGGACAGGACTGTCGTGGACAGGCCTGAAAGACCCTTTCGGGAGGACAATTGTGTGACCTTACCCCTACTATAGAACTGGTTAAAACATTACCCAAAACATGTGGTTGTTGTACAGACACTTGTGTTTATTCCACGTTTATAGTTATCATGTGCCTTTTATTCTTGTACTTAAGCCTTTGGCTTTTATGTATTTTTGTCTTTCGTGTTCATGTTTGAAAAAAAACATTCAATAAACGTGTTCTGAAAAAGTATATAAACTCTTGTCTTGTTTGTTTTTTCGTGTCACAAGTGACATTTCTCGTACCATGGCTACCTCTGCTGTCTCTGCTCCCTCTTCCTCTACTGTCAAAGTCATCGACGAACACTTAGATCGTGCCAGTTGGGAGGCTTTGTATCCTCGCCATCCCTTTAACATGCTCATTGCTGGACCTAGCGGTTCAGGCAAAACCGAATTCGTCAAACGTTTGATCGAACATAAACATCATTTGATCGATCGGCCCCCTCAACGGATCGTGTGGTGTTACAAAGAGTGGCAATCGGCGTACAACCTCTTGCGAGAAAGTCAAGGCGATTCCATCGTGTTTGTGGAAGGCATTCCTAAAGAAGACGATGGCATCGTCTCTGACTCCCGTCTAACCCATTTGGTCATTTTCGACGACATGTTAGGAGAAGACGAAGAAGAAATTAAATTGTGGTTTACGCGCAAAGGGCATCACCGTAATGCCAGTGTCGTTTACATCACCCAAAATTTGTTTCAACAAAGTAAAGCCCATCGCACCATCAGTCTCAATGCGCATTACGTAGTCTTGTTTAAAAGCCCTCGAGATAAATCGCAAGTACAAGTCTTAGCCAAACAGTTAGGAACGCCTTGGCTGACTCAGGCGTACGACGATGCCACTCAAACGCCACACGCCTATTTACTCGTCGATTTGAAACCTACGACTCCCGAGGATTTGCGATTTCGTACCCACTTGTTTCACCACTGGTGCCAAGACGGAGGGCCTGTCCTGTACACGTCTCCGTCCTCGACTTCATTTCACTCCCCATGAAAAAAAATCTATAAAAACCTCAGACCCTTTTTCGTCTGTCTCACTCACAGTGTGAACATGACGTCCCTTCAGTCGCATCTTCCCGTCAAATTGATTCGTGCCTTGTATGGCATCAGCCGAGAAAAAGATCCACAAACACGAGCCCGTGTCTTAGAAGCTAGTCTCAAAGAAGTCTTACGATGGTTCACGGTGACGGCACGTCAATTACTCCAAGGAATCATTCAGATTCCTCATCAAACCCAACGCTTTTTCGATCGAAACAAAGTCGCTTTGGTCCAACTGGCCGATCCCCGCATCGACACTCAAACCAAAAAACAAATCATTTTGAAACCTGGAGGGAGCGGTACTCTAGGAGGGGTCATCATTCGCTCACTCTTAAGATGGGATCCTAATGCCCCCAAAGTTATCCCCAAGACAAAAGTCCAACGAAGCCCCAAGAAGAAAAAGAAAAAGACCAGGTCCCCAAGAAGAATAACTTCTCCAGTGGCAGGACCCTCCTCTTACCAGACACCACCACCATCACCCCGGAAAAAGAAAAGAAGCCCCCAGAAAAAGAAACAGAGAAAAAGTCCTCAAAAAAAGAAAAGTCCACAGAAGAAGAAAACTAGTCGCAAGAGAGGCACTTCGGCCAGGACGCAACCTTACACTCGCAAGCCACGACCTGCCACAACGTCTCCGGCAGCCTCACGTTTGTCCACTTCTCCGTTGATGTCACCAGGAACTGAAGAGTACTTGGAGACGTTGATCACACCAAGAACTTCTCCGTTGATGACCCCCAAAAGAGCTTCCCCAGTGGCAGGACCTTCCCATTTAGCAGCAGTGGCTGCTGCTCACAAAGTACCTTCTCCCAAAATCAAAGTTCAAGAAAGATCGGGCATGTTACAAAGTTTACTGGATTTGTCCAAGCAAGAACTGGCTCGATTTAGTCCGTTACGTACCCCTGCACGACGTGTCATGCCTGTCCTCAAACTGATAAAACGTAAAGACAATCAGTGGCGACGCGTTCCAGTATAAAAAAGGCCTGTGACCAAGTAGGGTATCAGTGTTTTTTAGGTGCTCCTAAAGACTCAAAGATGTCACCCTCCAGAAAACCCCAAGGAAAGAAAAGAAAAGGACTGCCACCACGTTTAGCCAAACATGGGGACCTGTTATCTGTCCTGTCCAAAGCTTCTCCACCCCTACGAAAAAAACTCATTCAAACAGCCTCCAAAGAGGTCATCGATACCGTGTGCGAATGTTGTTTGAACGTTTTGAAAGGCACGATCCCTTTGTCCAAACACCAGAAACAATGCTTAGGCAAACATCGTCACGTTCTTCGAAAAATGGTTCAAAAGAAAGTTCCCATTCGTCAGAAAAAGAAGATGTTGGTCCAACGTGGAGGCATTTTACCTCTCTTGTTAGGCCCCATACTGAAAGGAGTCTTGGGAACCATGTTGGGAGGACTGATGGGAGCAAGATAAAAAGGCCTTCGGAAGTCCCAAGATCTCAGAATTCACCCCTGACAACCCCATGGAAGGACGAAAACTAGCTTTAGTGCCTTACAAACGATGGATGGAATACCATCGGTGGCAAGAACAACGCACCCCGCATTTACCTCCCAATCCCAATTTGAGCGAGATGTCCCAGTTACAACACGAATTGCAGTCCTTGCTGGATCGCCAAGATTTGTCCGAAACAGAAAAATCGCAAAAGTACGGTCAACTCTTGCAACGACTGCAACTCTTTCACCAGAAAGCTTTAGACGAAACAGCTCTACCCACTTTGAAAGATTTTAAGACCTTGATGAAAAGTCCAGCACCATCACCAGTACCAGTACCAGTACCACCAGTACCCGTGACCAAGACAGAAAAAGGAGAAGAAGAGGAAGGGTTTCAAACTCCACCAGAAAAAGTACGCAAGTTAACAACACCACCTACCTCCAGAATTGGATGGATTAAAAAGATGATGGCCACCCCTTCTTCCTCACAAGAGAAAAAGAAAGTGAAGACAGAAGTGAAGACAGAAGTGAAACAAGAACCGATATCCCCCGCTCAGACATCCTTCTCCTCTTCGACACCTATTGCTGGCCGCACACGCAAAGCATTGCAATCCAAGAAAATACCCCAAGAGAAAAAGAGTAGCATCCTCCAAGAGTGGGTGTCTTATTAACACACCAACCAACACAAAAAAATGGAAAAAGTCTTAGCCAGCATTTACTACGATCCCTCCCATCCTGCAGGTTACGCAGGAGTTCAAAAATTGTATCGTGCTGCCAAAACGCAACTGAAAAGTCTCCGTTTACCTCAAGTGCAACGATGGTTACAAGAACAAGCTACCTACACTTTACACAAACCCATTCGACGCAAGTTTGCCAGAAGTCGCACCCGAGTGGAAGGCATCGATCATCAATGGCAAGCCGATTTAGCCGATGTCTCTCATTTGGCCAGCTACAATCGTGGCTACAAATATTTGTTTTGTGTCATCGACGTCTTTTCCAAATTTGCCTGGGTCGTGCCCTTGACTTCCAAATCGAGCAGCGAGTTAGTGCGAGCCCTGCAACGGGTGTTGAAACAAAGCGGTCGTCACCCTCTTCGATGGCAAACGGACAAAGGCACCGAATTTCTGAACCAAGCTTTCCAAAAAGAATTAAAGAAACGTGACATTCATTTTTTTACCACCGAGAATCCCGAAACCAAAGCCAGCATCGTGGAACGTTTTCAACGCACTTTGAAAGAACGCATGTGGAAATATTTTACGCATCACCACACTCTGAAGTACATCGACATCTTACCGCACCTGGTGCAAGCGTACAACCAATCTTACCATCGAAGCATCGGACGTGCCCCGCAAGACGTGACTCCCGACAACGAAGTGTTGGTGTTTGAGCACCTGTTTGGTACGTCCCCGACGAGGGCTGTCCCCAAGAAAAGTGGAGAGTTGGCCGTAGGAGATTGGGTGCGCATTGGCAAAACCAAACGCACTTTCGACAAAGGTTACTTACCTAACTGGACGACCGAACTGTTTCGCGTCACTGGACGAGTGCATGGCCGTCATCCTGCCGTCTATAAATTGGAAGACATGAACGGAGAAGTGCTCAAAGGAACGTTTTATTTGCCCGAGTTACAACGTGTCACCAAAAAAGAAGACGACGTGTACGACATCGAAAGCATTCTCGAACGCAGAACCCGTAAAGTGGGCAAACGACGTGTCAAAGAAGTCAAAGTACGTTGGAAAGGATATCCACCCAGTTTTGATTCTTGGATCGACGCTTCGCAAGTCATCGACTATAAAAAGAAGTGACCATCATGCCCTTTCACACACCAGACGCAGCTACGTCGACCACTCCTCCTTCACCTAGTTCTTCTGTGCAAGATTTACAAAAACAACCCTTGTGGGTGTGGTGTGGAGAACGTGTGCCTAAAACGCAAATCGTCTTTTTCTGCCAAATCTTCGTGGTGTATTGTGTCATCGGGGCAGCCATCGCCAATTTGAGTTTGCAACAAGGAGACAAACAATTGTGGACCATTTTATTGAGCAGTTGCATCGGTTACCTGCTTCCTAATCCCTCCCTGAAATTCACCTCGAACGGGAACCCCGGGAACCTTGTGTCCAGTGCCAGTGCCAGTCACCACTTCAATCACAACCAGAACACCATTTTAGACGGAGACACGCCTCTGACGTCCAGTAACCCCTCGGACAGCCACAGAACTCTGGAATTATGAGTCACCAAAACCAATTTTACTTAACCTTACCCAGTGACAGTTCCATGGAGGTGTTTCCCAAGAACACGTTGTGCTGTTACACGGCCAAATTACCTCAAGCCATCCAGTTAGATCACGAAGCCCATTGGGAAGTGGCTTTAGTAGAAATGATTCACCCGACCCAAGTCCTCAATGTCCTTCCCAATCAAAATTTTTTTGATGTGGAAGTTCATGACGAGCAAATGCAACAGTGGATGGATAGCAATGTCAAGTATGACAAGAAAACCCGTACACAAAAGTACACCACCTATCACTTGTTCATTCCCCCAGGCTATTATTTTAGTGGTCAACATTTGGTCAGCACCATAACCTCCAGGTTTAATGTCGTGTTTCTGAAAGCTTTGGAGCATGTCAACAAAAATGTCACCATGGAGTACCACAAAGCAGCTCGTCGCTTCTTGATGAAATTTGAACGGAGTAAAATCCTGTCCATTTTATTTTGTCCTGAATTGTTTGACATGTTGGGCGGAGACATGGACATGAGAAAGACCATGATCAAGAAAAACGAATTACCCATCGTTTACGACAACGAGTCTTTTAGCAAGTTATTTCGTGCCCCGGTAGAACTGAACCAAGGACTGAATTTGATGTTCGTGTATTCCGATGTGGTGGAGTACAACGTGGTGGGACACACCTCCGTACCGTTACTGCGTGTCATTCCTTTCAAAGTGGATTCTGCCACGAACACTGACGAGGAAGGTGGAAACACTTACCACGTCCACCGCGAATTTGTCCATCCTCACTATTTGCCTGTCAGTAAGTCGTATTTGGACACGGTCAACATTGCTATAAAAGGAGATCTGGGACAAAATATTCCATTCACCAAAGGAAAAGTCACGGTGAAACTCCATTTTCGAAAACGGTTCTCTCACGACTCTTAAGTCATGTATCCAGTGTACCGAGGGGTTGCTCGACAGCGAGGACACGGCTTAGGAGATATGTTAAAATCGGCCTTTCGTTCGGTGGCCCCGGTGTTGAAACCGATGGTGACACGCGGATTGCACGCCTTGAAAGATGCGGCACTGACACAAGGCAAAGAATTTCTCCAAAATGTCATCATCGACAAACAAAACCCTAAAGAAGCCTTCATGAGGGCAGGCAAAAATGTCTTGCTGCAAACGGGCAAAGACATTTTGGGCCGACAAGACACACCTATAAATGCCCTGCACGCTACCGAGTCAGGCATTCAGCAAGGACAAGGCAGAAAGAGACGACGAAGAAAACACCCTTTCACCAGACTTCAAGCGAGAAAGGCCAAGAAAAGAAGAACCATTCGAGACTTAGACGTTTTCGATTATTGAGAAAAGAGACAAAAAAATGATGCACCGAGAATCTTGCGCTTGTTCCAAGACGGAACTGGATCTGTTTGCCATGCCCCCCACGATGATGACGATGCAAGAATCCCAGTGGGTGGAATTTCACCCCGTCTCCTCACTGACCGATTCCGCTCCCATCGAGTTTGAAATCAAAGGACAGCCCGAAGATTACATCGATCTGAATAGCAGTTACTTGTACCTGAAAGTCAAAATTCTAGATAAGACTGGAGGTGCTATAGACGATGAAGCAGTAGCTCCCGTCAACAATTTCATGCATTCCTTGTTCAGTGGAGTGGACTTGTATTTGAATAACAAACTGGTCAGTAGCAGCATGGATACTTACCCTTATCGTGCCTACCTGGAAAATCTCTTGACGTACGGAATAGATGCCAAGAACACTCATCTCAATGCCTGTGTGGTATGGGAAGCTGACGAACCTACCAAGTTTGAAATATTGGAAACTGATGAAAAGAAAGACAACAATGATGGATTTGTAGAACGAAGAAAGAGAATCACGGGAGCCGACACAAGTTTAGAACTGATGGATCGTTTGCATTTGGACATGTGGTTGCAAGAAAAGTATTTGCTGAACGGGGTGGATGTCCGCCTGAGACTGAATCGTAGCAGTGCCGCTTTCCATTTGATGGCTGATAGTGAGGGTTACAAAACCAAAATCCTAGAAGCCAGACTCTACGTACGCCGTGTGGAAGTGTTACCTAAAGTGGGAAACGACATCAGTCAGACGTTGAGCAGAACGACCGCCAAGTATCCCATACGACGCGTGGAAGTGAAAACCTTCACCATTCCCAAGGGACAGCGATCCATGATCGAAGATCATCTGTTCCAAGGACAGTTACCCAAACGTTTGATCGTTGGTATCGTCGAGAATACAGCCTTCAACGGAGCTGCCGAAAAAAATCCTTTCTACTTTCAACACTTTGGTGTGTCCAAAATCGAAGTCAGTCGCGATGGCAAGACCTTGTGTACCCGACCTTTCGAACCTGACTTTAAAAAGAAGAATTACTTGAGATCGTACTTGTCCTTGTACGAAGCCACCGGACAGTTAGGAACCAATACCAGTCACGGTATTACGTACGAGGATTATGCAGGAGGCTACGCTTTGTGGGCTTTCGATTTCACTCCAGACCAAGGCAGCGACGAGGGACATTTCCACCCTATAAAATCCGGCCAGATTCGTGTGGAAATTCAGTTTAAAGACCGAGACCCTGATGAAACGGTGAACGTCATCCTGTATGCAGAATTCGATAATACCATAGAAATCAACAGTTTGAGAGAAGTCATCCTAGATTACTAGAAACCATGGAAGACTGTTATCCCTCTTTACCTAGTGGAGAAACTTTTAGTGTTGCATTGTTGTTAAAAAATGTTAGAGTTGTTGTTGTTTAGTGTTAAGTGATTTTTGAATAAAAAATGTTGTGTTTTGAAAAAATTGTTTGATGTTATATTGTTGGATTATTGTTAAAAATGTTAGAGTTGTTGTTTAGTGTTAAGTGATTTTTGAATAAAAAATGTTATGTTTTGAAAAAAATGCCTTTGTCTTTTGTTTAGCTATAAGAATGTTGGATTGATGCTCTTTCATTTCTTACTATCCCTCTCATGATACTCACTGAACGTTGCGACTCAAAAACCGTGTGGGGGATGTTTTCCTTCACGTCCGCGCTTTGACTTTAAGAACCGGGGCAGTTTCCAGTCTAACCATCCATTGTCGACTCATCCTCCTAAGAAGATGTGCTCCAAACTAGCTAAACTCAACGAAGCCTACGTGAATTTGCATAGGGTCAGACACAGTCTGATACCGAAGCCAGAAGAAATAGAGAATGTGAGAATGTTAAAAATCACTGAAGACCTGATAGAAGAGCTCTTCAGAGAAGAAATGAACAGGGAAAAAGAAGAATGGACAGAGAAGTACAGACTTCAGAGACAGCAGCAACAACAACAACAAGAGCAGCAGCAGCAACCTGAAGCTGACAGAGGCTTTGTCGATTGTCGTATCGACACCAAAGAGTTCTTCTTCTCTTTCCGAAGAAGCAGACCTATCGCCAGAAAGTCTATCCTCAGAGGACATCGCATTCTTAGAAACTAAAAAGAATGCCATAGCAAACAAAAAAAAACAGCCCTTTTCAGGGCTACCCAATACTCTAGAAAAGAAATAACAATCGATTTGCCAATGTGTGTAGGTAGAGTAGTGTGAAAATAAACACTAACTCTTTTTTAAAAAAATGTGAGGGTATGTGTTTGTGTGTTTGTGTTTGTAAGTGGTTAAGTAAGTTGGTATGGATAGTAGATTAAAATGATGTCTTTTTTTTTTTTGGTGTTTGAGGTGTAAATTTGGGGTTAGATTGGATTGCTTTGCGTATGTGGATAGTCTATTGAAGTGATTTATAAAAAAATTTAAAATAGTGATGGGTAGCATAAAAAGTGAGTGTTTCTTTTAGGTCCGCGCGTTGTTTTATGGTCATGATGTAGGTAAGATCAATTTTATGTTTTTAGGGGATGTTTTCGTTCACGTCCGCGCTTTCACTATAAATTGAAACTCGTTCGGCAGTCCAGCTACCCTTGTTGATTGATCAACACCAAAAATGAACACGAGACTGGAGAAACTGTTGGAACTTCATGTGCATCTGGAATATGCCAGGCGCATATTAAATGAACTGGCCGCGGAAGCCATTGTGGAGGAGGGAAGGATAAGAGAGGAGGAGGAAAGAAGAAACAAAGAAGAGGAGGAGAGAAGATATAAAGAAGAGGAAAGAAGATACAAAGAGGAGGAGAGAAGATGCAAAGAAGAGGAGGAGGAGGAAAAGGAGAGAAGAAGAAGAAATTTCAGAATCCCAGAGAGCGAAAATTGGGATTCTGAAGCGACATATCCTGCCTCTGCTCTCTCCCCTCAAAAGGTAAAAAGTAATTGGGGGATAAGATGTGTATGCGGCGCCAGGCCTGGAAGGTGCCACCATTAACCAGGTGTCCATGAAGTTCCAAACAAAAAAAAACAGCCCTATTCAGGGCTACCCAATACTCTAGAAAAGAAATAACGATCGATTTGCCAATGTGTGTAGGTAGAGTAGTGTGATTATAAACACTAACTCTTTTTTAAGATAGTGTGAGGGTATGTGTTTGTGTGTTGGTGCTTGTAAGAGCTCAGGTATGTTTGTGGGAATAGTAGATTATGGGTTTCTTTATTGTTTCTTAGCGTAGGTGAAGAGTATAGTTAGGGTTCTGTAAGCGCTCACGTACGATTGTGTGGATAGTAGATTATGGATTAGTTTATTGTTCTTAGCGTATGTGTTTGTGTGTTTGTGTTTGTGTTTGTACCCGCTCACGTACGATTGTGTGAATAGTAGATTATGGATTTGTTTATTGTTCTTAGCGTATGTGAAGAGTATAGTTTGGGTTTTGTAAGCGCTCACGTAAGATTGTGTGGATAGTAGATTATGGATTTTGTTTATTGTTTCTTAGCGTATGTGGAGAGTATAGTTTGGGTTTTTATTATATGAAATGAAAAAGTATAGTTTGGGTTTTATTATATGAAATGAAAAAGTAGGGGGATGTTTTCCTTCACGTTCGCGCGTTGTTTGGTCATGATCTAGGTAAGATCAATTTTACGTTTTAGGGGGATGTTTTCCTTCACGTACGCGCTTTAAGTATAAGAACCCATAGTATTCGTCGTTCAAACCATTCTGCAAAGAATAAAAAAAGAAGATGGCTTCTAACCAAATGGACAAAATACAAACATTACAAGACGTTTTAGACAACTTAGGAATGATGGAGCAGATGTTGACAAGACTGGTTGAAGACCATTATTCCTATAGTCCCCATCGTGTAAAGATGGAAATTAATAACTTAAAAAAGGTAAAGGACAAGATTAGTGGTGTCATGAAAGAGATAAAGGAGGAGAAGGAGGATGAAGAGGAAAGAATAAGAATAAGCAAATGGAACGAAAAGATTGAAAAAGAAGAAGAAAATGAGAAGAGGAAGAAAGAAGAGGAGGAAGAGAAGAAGAAGAAAGAAGAGCAGGAGAAAAAGAAAGAGAAGAAGAGAAAGAGTGTTGGAGATAAAATAAGAACTTGGTGGAGAAAAAGAAGAAATTAGAAGCAGAAGAAGAAAACCCAAAGGCCCTTTTCAGGGCCAGCCATATTTCTCGAAAAGAGATAGCCTTTCCATTGCCTACCCCTTTTTTAAATTTAAATTTAAATTTAAAAAAAAAAATCCCAAAAGCCCGAACTCTATTCCCCATGTTAATTTCCCCTTGTCGCTAGACAGACCCACACTATAGTTCCATGTTAAATTCCCCTTGTCGCTAGAGTGACCCACGATTTATTCCCATGTTAATTTCCCTTGTCGCTAATCTGACCCACGATTTTTCGCCATGTTAAATTTCCATTGTCGCTAATCTGACCCAGGGGTCTCTGTAATGCTAATTCCCATTGTCGCTAATCTATCCCCATTTACTACTCATATGTCTGAATATCTAGTTAACCAGAAATGAACTGCACCATGGAAGTTTCCTTTAACAGATTATTCTCTCATTTAATTTCAGCCTTTGCTCATTATCGATGCAGGCAATTATAATCATAAATATTGATGTTGTCTGCAATACTTTTCTTCTTGTAATGGTGCAAAATTTTGTAGATGTTTTGTCACAGCACATATTTGTTGTGGTCAGCGTGACATATAAACATTAAGGCTGATGTATGGGCAAGGCTCGCAATAAACTGGTAGCATGTGAGGTTAATATCTCTTGTTTGGAGGATATGAGTGAAATTTAATTAAGAGTCCATTCAGATAATGGTGAGACAGAAAAGAGCAATGTCAATGTAAGGTCAAGAGTAGTATAAGGGGTGAGATTAGCGACAATGGGAATTAGCATTAAAAACACCCCCTGGGTAAGATTAGCGACAATGGAAATTTAACATTAACCACCCTGGGTAAGATTAGCGACAATGGAAATTTAACATGGGCAAAAAACCCTGGGTAAGATTAGCGACAATGGAATTTAACATTGGAGAAAGGAAAAAAAGGAAATATTGAGATTAGCGACAAAGGCATTCGAACAATGGAAAAAAAATATCGATTCTAGGGACAAAGGCAATTGAACATGGGGAATAGAGTTTGGGTCTGTCTAGGGACAAGGGGAATTGAACATGGGAATAGAGTGGGTTTGTCTAGGGACAAAGGGGAATTGAACATGTTAGAAAAAAAACTACTTTAGGTACAAGGGGAATTGAACATGGGATTTTTTTAAAAATTTTTTTTAAAATTTAAATTTAAATTTAAATTTAAAAAGGGGTAGGCAATTGAAAAGTCATTCTCTTTTCGAGAAATATGGGTGGCCCTGAAAAGGGCCTTTGGTTTTTCTTCTTCTTCTTCTGCTTCTAATTTCTTCTTTTTCTCCACCAACTTCTTATTTTCTCTCCTACACTCTTTTTCTTCTTTTTTTTCTCCTCCTCTTCTTTCTTCTTCTCTTCCTCCTCTTCTTTCTTCCTCTTCTCATTTTCTTCTTCTTTTTTAATTTTTTCATTCCATTTTCGTATTCTTATCCTTTCCTCTTCATCCTCCTTCTCCTCCTTTATCTCTTTCATGACATCACTTATTATGTCCTTTACTTTTCTTAAGTTATTAATTTCCATCTTTAGTCGATGGGGACTATAGGAATAGTGGTCTTCATTGAGTCTCACTAACATCTGCTCCATTATTCCTAAATTGTCTAAAACGTCTTGTAATTTTTGCATTTTGTCAAGGTGGTTCGAAGCCATCTTCTTTGTAGAATGGTTTGAACGACGAATACTGTGGGTTCTTATACGAAAAGCGCGGACGTGAAGGAAAACATCCCCCGACATAAAATTGATCTTACCTAGATCATGACCAAACAACGCGCGAACGTGAAGGAAAACATCCCCTACTTTTCTCATTTCATATAATATACTATCCACATAAGTGAAGCAACAATAAACAAACCCCAAATCTACTATTTACACACGCAAATCATTAAAACCAAATCCATAATCTACTATCCACACAATCGTACGTGAGCGGTTACAAAACTCAGACTATACTCTCCACATACGCTAAGAAACAATAAACAAAATCCATAATCTACTATCCACACAATCGTACGTGAGCGGTTACAGAACTCAAACTATACTCTCCCCATACGCTAAGAAACAATAAACAAAATCCATAATCTACTATTCACACAATCGTACGTGAGCGGTTACAAAACCCAAACTATATTCTCCACATACGCTAAGAAACAATAAACAAAATCCATAATCTACTATCCACACAATCGTACGTGAGCGGTTACAAAACCCAATCTATACTCTCCACATACGCTAAGAAACAATAAACAAAATCCATAATCTACTATCCACACAATCGTACGTGAGCGGTTACAAAACCCAAACTATACTCTTCACATACGCTAAGAAACAATAAAGAAACCCATAATCTACCATTCACACAAACTTACGTGAGCAGTTACAAACACAAACACACAAACACATACACTCGCACTATGAAAAAAGAGTTAGTGTTTATATTCACACTACTCTACCTACACACACACACACACACACACACACACACACACACACACACATACACACATTGGCAAATTGATGGTTATTTCTTTTCTAGAGTATTGGGTAGCCCTGAAAAGGGCTGGTTTTTTTTGGGAACTTCATGGACACCTGGTTAATGGTGGCACCTTCCAGGCCTGGCGCTACATACACATCTTGTTCCCCAGTTGCTTTTTACTTTTTGGGGGAGAGAGCAGAGGCAGGATATGTGGCTTCAGAATCCCAATTTTCGGTTTCTGGGATTCTGAAATTTCTTCTTCTTTTCTCCTTTTCCTCCTCCTCTTCTTTGTATCTTCTCTCCTCCTCTTCTTTGTATCTTCTCTCCTCTTCTTTGTATCTTCTTTCCTCCTCTTCTTTGTATCTTCTCTCCTGCTCTTCTTTATTTCTTCTTTCCTCCTCCTCCTCTCTCATCCTTCCTTCTTCCACGATGGCCTCCGCGGCCAGTTCGTTCAACAGGCGCCTGGCATATTCCAGATGCACATGAAGTTCCAACAGTTTCGCCAGTCTCGTGTTCGTTCTGGTGTTGATCAATCAACAAGGGTAGCTGGACTGCCGAACGAGTTTCAATTTATACTAAAACTGCGGACGTGAAGGAAAACATCCCCCTAAAAAACATAAAATTGATCTTACCTAGATCATGACCAAAAAACAACGCGCGGACCTAAAAGAAACACTCACTCACTTTTTTATACTACCCATTCCTATTCTAAAATTTTTTTTTCATGAATCACTCCAATATACTATTCACATACGTAAAGCAATCCAATCAAACCCCCCAAATCTACTCTCCCCACACCTCAAACAGCCAAAACAAACATGATCTTAATCTACTATCCACACCAACGTACGTGAGATGTTACAAACACAAACACACAAACACATACCCTCACACTACAAAAAAGAGTTAGTGTTTATATTCACACCACTCTACCTACACACATTGGCAAATTGATGGTTGTTTCTTTTCTAGAGTATTGGGGTAGCCCTGAAAAGGGCTGTTTTTGTTTTGTTTTTTTGGGGGTTTTTTGTGGTTTTTTTTTTTTTTTTTTTTTTTTTTTTGTTTGCTATGGCAATCTTTTAGTTTCTAAGGATGTGATGTCCTCTGAGGATAGACTTTCTGACGATAGGTCTGCTTCTTCGGAAAGAGAAGAAGAACTCTTTGGTGTCGATACGACAATCGACAAAGCCTCTCTCAGGTTCAGGTTCCTGCTGCTGTTGCTGCTGCTGTTGTTGTTGTTGCTGCTGCTGTCTCTGAAGTCTGTACCTCTCTGTCCATTCTTCTTTCTCCCTGTTCACTTCTTCTCTGAAGAGCTCTTCTATCAGGTCTTCAGTAACTTTTAACATTCTCACATTCTCTATCTCTTCTGGCTTCGGTATCAGACTGTGTCTGACCCTATGCAAATTCACGTAGGCTTCGTTTAGCTTAGCTAGTTTGGAGCACATCTTCGTAGGAGGATGAGTCGACAATGGATGGTTAGACTGGAAACAACCCGGTTCTTAAAGTCAAAGCGCGGACGTGAAGGAAAACATCCCTCCACGGTTTTCGAGCCGCAACGTTCAATGAGTGTCAAGAGAGGGATAGTAAGAAGTCAAGGAGCATAAATCAACATTCTTATAGCCAAACAAACCACAAAGGCATTTTTTTCAAAACACAACATTTTTTATTCAAAATCACTTAACATTAACCAACAACTCTAACATTTTTTAACAATAATCCAACAATATAACATCAAACATTTTTTTCAAATGACAAACATTTTTTTTTCAATTTACACTCTACTTTAAACAGGGTTGGCAACGTTGTGAATGAAATTGTGATTTCCACTGTTGCAAGTCATTGAGTCATGGATGGACACTACGTTTCCTAGCTGAAGACAACAAAATAAGCATACTAGTCACAAAATCAACGATTTACTTTCTCATCGTTTCTAGAAAAATCACGATCAAAATAAGTCACTAAATGTTCTTTTGCTGATAATAAGTGATCAATTTCGATCTCGACTTTCTCTTTGAACTTGTCAAAGAGGGCTTTGATGTAATGGATGTCTCGAGTCGTTAATGGAGGACAGAAATGTTTAAGCAAGTCTCTATACCACCAACGTAACACATCTTTTTTTAAACAGACTCCAAGCTTTGTCCAGATATTCGTTGAATTTTTCTTCTTGACTGATGTTTTGACATCCATAGTAATCATGCTTCATCCATATCGTAATTGTGTCTGCCAGGTATGTAGTACAGTAGGAGACCAATTGCTGTTCTTGTTCTGGACATCTCGACTTGATCACGATGTCCTTTTCGTCTTTGTGTTGGGATTCTCCTTCCACGGTCTCCTCACATTCCATCTTCAAAGCTTCTCCACTAGGTAAAGAGGGAGAACAGTCTTCCATAGCTTCTAATAGTCTAGAATGACTTCTCTCAAACTGTTGATTTCTATGGTATTATCGAATTCTGCATACAGGATGACGTTCACTGTCTCGTCCAGTGGCTTTGCAAACTGAAGTTCCACACGAATCTGACCAGATTTTATAGGGTGGAAATGTCCCTCGTCGCTGCCTTGGTCTGGAGTGAAATCGAAAGCCCACAAAGCGTAGCCTCCTGCATAATCCTCGTACGCAATGCCGTGACTGGTGTTGGTTCCTAACTGTCCCGTGGCTTCGTACAGCGACAAGTACGACCTCAAGTAATTCTTCTTGTCAAAGTTAGGTTCGAAAGGTCGGGTACACAAGGTCTTGCCATCGCGACTGACTTCGATCTTGGACACGTCAAAGTGTTGAAAGTAGAAAGGATTTTTAGCGATAGCTCCGTTGAAGGCTGTATTCTCGACCATACCAACAATCAAACGTTTGGGTAACTGTCCTTGGAACAGATGATCTTCAATCATGGATCGCTGTCCCCTAGGAATGGTGAAGGTTTTCACTTCTACGCGTCGGATCGGATACTTGGCGGTCGTTCTGCTCAACGTCTGACTGATGTCGTTTCCCACTTTAGGTAACACTTCCACACGGCGTACGTAGAGTCTGGCTTCTTGGATTTTGGTTTTGTAATTATCGTCACTATCAGCTATTGAATGGAAAGCGGCACTGCTGAGATTCAGTCTCAGGCGGACATCCACCCCGTTCAGCAAATACTTTTCTTGCAACCACATGTCCAAATGCAAACGATCCATCAGTTCTAAACTGTGTCCGTCTTTGATTCTGTCTCTTCGTTCTACAAATCCCGCATTGTGGTCTTTGGCTGTATCAGTTTTGAATGTTTCAAATTCGCCTGCATCGTCAGCTTCCCATACCACACAGGCATTGAGATGAGTGTTCTTGGCGTCTATTCCGTACGTCAAGAGATTTTCCAGGTACGCTCGATAAGGGTAAGTATCCATGCTCCTACTGACTAGTTTGTTATTCAAGTACAGGTCCACTCCGCTAAACAAGGAATGCATGAAATTGTTGACGGGAGCTACTGGCTCAGTGTCTATAGCATTTCCATCCTTATCTTGAACTTTGACTTTCAAGTACAAGTAACTGCTATTCAAATCGATGTAATCTTCGGGCTGTCCTTTGATTTCAAACTCGATGGGAGCGGAATCGGTCAATGAGGAGACGGGATGAAATTCCACCCATTGGGATTCTTGCATGGTCATCATGGTGGGTGGCATGGCAAACAGATCCAGTTCCGTCTTGGAACAGGCGCAAGACTCTCGGTGCATCATTTTTTTTGTTGCTGTGTCTCAATAATCGAAAACGTCTAAGTCTCGAACGGTTCTTCTTTTCCTTGCCTTTCTAGCTTGATGTCTGGTGAAAGGGTGTTTTCTTCGTCGTCTCTTTCTGCCTTGTCCTTGCTGAATGCCTGACTCGGTAGCGTGCAGGGCATTTATAGGTGTTTCGCGTCGGCCCAAAAGGTCTTTGCCTGTTTGCAGCAAGACATTTTTGCCTGCCCTCATGAAGGATTCTTTAGGGTTTTGTTTGTCGATGATGACATTTTGGAGAAATTCTTTGCCTTGCGTCAGTGCTGAATCTTTCAAGGCGTGCAATCCGCGTGTCACCATCGGTTTCAAGACTGGTGCCACCGAACGAAAGGCCGATTTTAACATATCTCCTAAACCGTGTCCTCGCTGTCGAGCAACCCCTCGATACACTGGATACATGACTTACGAGTCGTGAGAGAACCGTTTTCGAAAATGGAGTTTCACCGTGACTTTTCCTTTGGTGAATGGAATATTTTGTCCCAAATCTCCTTTTATAGCAATGTTGACCGTGTCCAAATACGACTTGCTGACAGGCAAATAATGAGGATGCACAAATTCCCGGTGGACGTGATAGGTGTTTCCACCTTCCTGGTCACTGGTCGTGGTACTATTCACTTTGAAAGGAATGACACGCAGTAACGGCACAGAGGTGTGTCCCACCACGTTATACTCCACCACATCGGAGTACACGAACATTAAATTCAGTCCTTGGTTCAGTTCTACAGGGAATCGAAAAAACTTGTAAAATTCCGTATTGCAGTTGATCTTCGGTTTAAAATTTGGAGCCATCTTTGTGTCTCCACCTAAAATATCAAACAAGTCACGATTAAAACTGATGGACAACGTTTGGGTATCCTGAAATTTCATCAGTAAGCGACGAGCCACTTTATGGTACTCCAGGGTGACACTTTTTTTGACTCTGTTCAGGGCTTTGCCAAAGGCTAACTCGAACCTGGAAGTAATGGTGTCCACCAAATGTTGACCACTAAAATAAAACCCTGCCGGAATTTTCAAGGTGTAGATATTGAAGGGTGAATTGTTGGATGGTCTTGTGTCCCCTGAAAACCCGATGTCATTCATGGCTTCTTGTAATTGTTGGTTCAGGATTTCGACCTGAAAAGTGTTTTGCTTTTCGGTGATGTTTTGGATTTGTGTAGGGTGAATCATTTCTACTAAAGCCACTTCCCAATGGGCTTCGTGATCTAACTGGATGGCTTGAGGTAATTTAGCCGTGTAACAGCACAACGTGTTGTGGGGAAACACCTCCATGGAACTGTCACTGGGTAAGGTTAAGTAAAATTGGTTTTCGTGACTCATAATTCCAGAGTTCTGTGGCTGTCCGAGGGGTTAGTGGATGTCAGAGGCGTGTCTCCGCCCAAAATTGGGTTCTGGTTGTGATTGTTGTTGGAGTGGTGACTGGCTATGGCACTGGACACAAGGTTCCCGTGGTTCCCGTTCGAGGAGAATTTCAGGGAGGGATTGGGAAGCAGGTAACCGATGCAACTGCTCAATAAAATGGTCCACAATTGTTTGTCTCCTTGTTGCAAACTCAAATTGGCAATGGCTGCCCCGATGACACAATACACCACGAAGATTTGGCAGAAAAAGACGATTTGCGTTTTAGGCACACGTTCTCCACACCACACCCACAAGGGTTGTTTTTGTAAATCTTGCAGAGAAGAACTAGGTGAAGGAGGAGTGGTTGACGTAGCTGCGTCTGTGTGAAAGGGCATGATGGTCACTTCTTTTTATAGTCGATGACTTGCGAAGCGTCGATCCAAGAATCAAAACTGGGTGGATATCCTTTCCAACGTACTTTGACTTCTTTAACACGTCGTTTGCCCACTTTACGGGTTCTGCGTTCGAGAATGCTTCGATGTCGTACACGTCGTCTTCTTTTTTGGTGACACGTTGTAACTCGGGCAAATAAAACGTTCCTTTGAGCACTTCTCCATTCATGTCTTCCAATTTATAGACGGCAGGATGACGACCATGCACTCGTCCAGTGACGCGAAACAATTCGGTGGTCCAGTTAGGTAAGTAACCTTTGTCGAAAGTGCGTTTGGTTTTGCCAATGCGCACCCAATCTCCTACGGCCAACTCTCCACTTTTCTTGGGGACAGCCCTCGTCGGGGACGTACCAAACAGACGCTCAAAAACCAACATTTCGTTGTCGGGAGTCACGTCTTGCGGGGCACGTCCGATGCCTCGATGGTAAGATTGATTGTACGCTTGCACCAGGTGCGGTAAGATGTCGATGTACTTCAGAGTGTGGTGATGCGTAAAATATTTCCACATGCGTTCTTTCAAAGTGCGTTGAAAACGTTCCACGATGCTGGGTTTGGTTTCGGGATTCTCGGTGGTAAAAAAATGAATGTCACGTTTCTTTAATTCTTTTTGGAAAGCTTGGTTCAGAAATTCGGTGCCTTTGTCCGTTTGCCATCGAAGAGGGTGACGACCACTTTGTTTCAACACCCGTTGCAGGGCTCGCACTAACTCGCTGCTCGATTTGGAAGTCAAGGGCACGACCCAGGCAAATTTGGAAAAGACGTCGATGACACAAAACAAATATTTGTAGCCACGATTGTAGCTGGCCAAATGAGAGACATCGGCTAAATCGGCTTGCCATTGATGATCGATGCCTTCCACTCGGGTGCGACTTCTGGCAAACTTGCGTCGAATGGGTTTGTGTAAAGTGTAGGTAGCTTGTTCTTGTAACCATCGTTGCACTTGAGGTAAACGGAGACTTTTCAGTCGTGTTTTGGCAGCACGATACAACTTTTGAACTCCTGCGTAACCTGCAGGATGCGAGGGATCATAGTAAATGCTGGCTAAGACTTTTTCCATTTTTTATTTTTTTGTGTTGATTGGTGTGTTAATAAGACACCCACTCTTGGAGGATGCTACTCTTTTTCTCTTGGGGTACTTTCTTGGATTGCAATGCTTTGCGTGTGCGACCGGCAATAGGTGTCGAAGAGGAGGATGTCTGAGCGGGGGATATCGGTTCTTGTTTCACTTCTGTCTTCACTTCTGTCTTCACTTTCTTTTTCTCTTGTGATGAAGAAGGGGTGGCCATCATCTTTTTAATCCATCCAATTCTGGAGGTAGGTCGTGTTGTTAACTTGCGTACTTTTTCTGGTGGAGTTTGAACCCCTTCTTCTTCTTCTCCTTTTTCTGTCTTGGTCACTGGTAGTGGTGGTACTGGTACTGGTACTGGTACTGGTGATGGTGTTGGACTTTTCATCAAGGTCTTAAAATCTTTCAGAGTGGGTAGAGCTGTTTCGTCTAAAGCTTTCTGGTGAAAGACTTGCAGTCGTTGCAAGAGTTGACCGTACTTTTGCGATTTTTTTGTTTCGGACAAATCTTGGCGATCCATCAAGGACTGCAATTCGTGTTGTAACTGGGACATCTCGCTCAAATGGGGATTGGGAGGTAAATGCGGGGTGCGTTGTTCTTGCCACTGATGGTATTCCATCCATCGTTTGTAAGGCACTAAAGCTAGTTTTCGTCCTTCCATGGGGTTGTCAGGGGTCGATTCTGAAATCTTGGGACTTCCGAGGGCCTTTTTATCTTGCTCCCACCAGTCCTCCCAACATGGTTCCCAAGACTCCTTTCAGTAAGGGGCCTAACAAGAGAGATAAAATGCCTCCACGTTGGACCAACATCTTCTTTTTTTGACGAATCGGAATTTTCTTTTGAATCATTTGGCGATGAACGTGACGATGTTTGCTTAAGCATTGTTTCTGGTGTTTGGACAAAGGGATCGTGCCTTTCAAGACGTTCAAACAACATTCGCACACGGTATCGATGACCTCTTTGGAGGCCGATTGAATGAGTTTTTTTCGTAGAGGTGGAGAAGCTTTGGACAGGACAGATAACATGTCCCCATGTTTGATTAAACGTGGTGGTAGTCCTTTTCTTTTCTTTCCTTGGGGTTTTCTGGAGGGTGATATCTTTGAGTCTTCAGGAGCACCAAAAAACACTGATACCCTACTTGGTCACACACCTTTTTTTATACTGGAACGCGTCGCCACTGATTGTCTTTACGTCGTATCAATTTGAGGACAGGCATGACACGTCGTGCAGGGGTACGTAACGGACTAAATCGAGCCAGTTCTTGCTTGGACAAATCCAGTAAACCTTGTAACATGCCCGATCTTTCTTGAACTTTGATTTTGGGAGAAGGTACTTTGTGAGCAGCAGCCACTGCCACTAAATTGGAGGGTCCTGCCACTGAGGAAGTAATTTTTGGGGTCATCAACGGAGAAGTTCTTGGTGTGATCAACGTCTCCAAGTACTCTTCAGTTCTTGGTGTCATCAACGGAGAAGTGGATGAACGTGAGGCTGCCGGAGATGCGGTCACCGCCGTGGCAGGTCGTGGTTTGCGAGTGTAAAGTTGCGTCCTGGCCGAAGTGCCTCTCTTGCGACTAGTTTTCTTCTGTGGAGTTTTCTTTTTCTGGGGACTTTTTCTCTGTTTCTTTCTCGGGGGGGGGGAGGCTTCTTTTCTTTTTCTGGGGTGGTGTCTGGTCAGAGGAGGGTCCCGCCACTGGAGAAATTCTTCTTGGGGACCTGGTCTTTTTCTTCTTCTTGGGGCTTCGTTGGACTTTTTTCTTGGGGAGAAGTTTGGGGGCATTAGGATCCCATCTTAAGAGAGAGCGAATGATGACACCTCCTAGAGTACCGCTCCCTCCAGGTTTCAAAATGATTTGTTTTTTGGTTTGAGTGTCCATGCGGGGATCGGCCAGTTGGACCAAAGCGACTTTGTTTCGATCGAAAAAGCGTTTGGTTTGATGAGGAATCTGAATGATTCCTTCGAGTATTTGACGTGCCGTCACCGTGAACCATCGTAAGACTTCTTTGAGACTAGCTTCTAAGACACGAGCTCGTATTTGTGGATTTTTTTCTCGACTGATGCCATACAAGGCACGAATCAATTTGACGGGAAGATGCGACTGAAGGGACGTCATGTTGACGCTGTGTGAGACAGACGAAAAGGGTCTGAGGTTTTTATAGATTTTTTTTGTGGAGTGAAATTATGTCGAGGACGGAGACGTGTACAGGACAGGCCCTCCGTCTTGGCACCAGTGGTGAAACAAGTGGGTACGAAATCGCAAATCATCGGGGGTCGTAGGTTTCAAATCGACGAGTAAATAGGCGTGTGGAGTTTGAGTGGCATCGTCGTACGCCTGAGTCAGCCAAGGCGTTCCTAACTGTTTGGCTAAGACTTGCACTTGCTATTTATCTCGAGGGCTTTTAAACAAGACCACGCAATGCGCATTGAGACTGATGGTGCGATGGGCTTTACTTTGTTGAAACAAATTTTGGGTGATGTAAACGACACTGGCATTACGGTGATGCCCTTTGCGCGTGAACCACAGTTTAATTTCTTCTTCGTATTCTCCTAACATGTCGTCAAAAATGACCAAATGGGTCTGACGGGAGTCAGAGACGATGCCGTCGTCTTCTTTAGGAATGCCTTCCACAAACACGATGGAATCGCCTTGACTTTCTCGCAAGAGGCTGTACGCCGATTGCCACTCTTTGTAACACCACACGATCCGTTGAGATGGCCGATCGATCAAATGATGTTTATGTTCGATCAAACGTTTGACGAATTCGGTTTTGCCTGAACCGCTAGGTCCAGCAATGAGCATGTTAAAGGGATGGCGAAGATACAAAGCCTCCCAACTGGCACGATCTAAGTGTTCGTCGATGACTTTGACAGTAGAGGAAGAGGGAGCAGAGACAGCAGAGGTAGCCATAGTGTGAGAAATCTCACTTGTGACACGAAAACAAACAAGACAAGAGTTTATATACTTTTTTCAGAACACGTTTATTGAATGTTTCAAACATGAATACGAAAGACAAAAATACATAAAAGCCAAAGGCTTAAGTATAAGGATAAAAGGCACATGATAACCATGAACGTGGAATAAACACAAATGTCTGTACAACATGTTTTGGGTAATGTTCTAACCAGTTCTATAGTAGGGGGTAAGGTCACACAAGTGTCCTCCCGAAAGGGTCTTTCAGGCCTGTCCACGACAGTCCCGTCCTGGGTGACGGGTTCTTCTGGCACCGTCACTAACACAGGTTGAAAAGTCGCAAGGCTCACAATCGCATTCCACTTCAGAATCCCTACACTTGAATTGTGCCTGTCTAAACTTGTTTTGTGTTTCTCTGAAAGTATTCATCTTGTTCGCTCGGTCTTGGTAGTCACAATGAACTATCGATCTTGCCTAGGGTTTCTTTTTATATACAGACCAATACCGACGTGTCCATACGGTAAGGTGAAATGATTGGGAAGTCGCACTCGCTTCTGGTACATGATTTGATAGACTTTTTCCAAGGGTCGACTGACGATGTGGTGAGTGGGTAAACGTACAATTTTGTTCGGTTGATAGGTGGTCACTTTAAAGTTTGCATCCTCTCCCGATTGCAAGGCTTCTTTCAATACCCCAAAGTTCACCACACGACTGGTACGATAATTCAGAGTCAATCCTTTCACTTTACACGTCGTGTGCAATTCATCTTGTGGGTCCCGGTATTCGTAGCCGTAATTTTTGGGACCACCACTGACGAAACTTAGAATCTTGTCGTCGGAATGTTCGTCTGTCCAGGCTCCTAAACGGTCTCTTTCGATGTCAGGGTGCTGTTGACTCGGGTGATGGATGTAAATGCAACTGTCCGCGTCAAAGTACAGGACGCGTTCCCCTAACAGTTCTAAAGCTTCGTACAATTTTAAGCGAGCATGAGCTGTCACGTAAGCCGCAATGATGACATTTCCAAAAGGGTCGTCTTGTACAAAGTCCAGATCTTCTTCGTAATTGACCAAGATCAAATCCTCGCGAACGACGTCCACGTGTTTCATGTATTTGGTTTTGTCGTGAATCATCTGAAAGTAGCGGGAAGGTTCTGTCAAATATTCCGTCTTGGGTAAACACGGTCGTTGTGCCATTTTACCCCACAAGCAAATTAACATCACTTTGGCAAACGACCGCCTGCCTTCGTTTTTCTCGATGTGGTCTAAAGAGATGGCTTCTTGTTCATAGTATTTCTCTTTGAATGTCTTTTCGTCTTCGGAAGTGTGACACTAGGAAGGAGCCGCTGGCTTCTTGCTTCAGTTTCAAAAAGGCATCCACGTAGTCGGCGAAAATGCCTTTCTGACTGGGGTCACCCTTGTGGTATTGTTGTGTCTTGGGAAAGTGGCAAATTTCGTACACTTCTAACAGTTGGTATCCCATGTCCAGAGCTTTGAACAATTCTACGCTGATCCAGGTTCCCGTCAAGGCACGTTCTTCCTGGGTGTGCTGACAAGGTTGGTCTTGGTTGCACGTTTCGGCAGAAGTACGGCACAATGGAAACATCAGTTTGCCTTGACAATGGTGAGGTAAGACGGGATGGTATAGGTTCGTGGGAGGCAAAACTTGACACTTGATCAAGCCTTCGTATTGTCGAATGTTTTTCAGGTCGATGTGTTCTGTGAACAATTGTGGGTGCCCTGCAGGAAAGGGACAATATTTGAACACGTAAGGATACAGCGAACACACGTCCAAGTATTTGATTTCTTCTCCTTTCTCTTCGTCGGCTTGGTACAGCAAACAGGTGGCATTGGTCCTTCCTCCGTACAAACTATCCCTCGGGTTTAGGGGGTCCATCAGCTTGTAACTTTCCACGGCACGTTTAAACTCGGGATCGGTTTTCATACGGTGATCGTACTCGTGTTCCACATTTCCACCACTTGGTATCCTTGCTGTTTCTAACTTTAGGCGTCGCTGACATGTGTCCTCGTACAAGTCTTCCATGGTTCGTTGCAAAAACTGGATTTTTAGTGCTACGATCAGGGTAACAGACGGGACATCCGTGAAATAAGCAACCGTTAAACTCGTACACGATCTTCGGGTTTTCTAAGTCCCAGCCATCGACAGAATACGTTTCCGATGGTCTTTTTCGCCTCCTCCGTTGCGGGCATGCTGAATCCATTTGTCTTCCTTGTCGCACAAGTAATGTAACCAACGTAGGGCTTTGACCGAGTATTGACGTTTGACATAGTGGGTCGTTTGAGGACTGATGACAGCCACGGTGTTTTCAGGCATGAATCGTTATCGATACACTAAGGAACACGCTTTGGCAATGGTGCAAGCTTCTTTCAAAGGATCGACCCCTCCGTGTTCCATGAACAGTTCTCCAAATTTTCCACAGCAACGCCGTAAAATGTCCACGTCAGAACGACAATACTTTAGCATTTCTTCTTGAAAGTCGAAAGGGTCGGAGGCGTGAGTCTGGTACCAAGCGTAGAAAGCTTCTCGTTGTTCGGTACGCATGTTGTCGGGGTCGTAATAGTGAGCCTCAGGCAAATGGGGTAGAACGGCGTGTTGATTGGCTTCCGTATTGAAAAAGTGAGGAAAATACCCTTTAGCATTTCTGTAATTCCAAACGTTTTAAGGCATTCGACTCAAAGGCATGGCCAAGTAACTCATCGAATCTTTAAACTGCACTTGTCCCACTTGCATGAAAATGATTTTGGCTCCGTTCAAAGTGACTTTAGGACGTTCGGTGCCATATTCCGTATAGTACCTCAAAAGAAACCGTCCATCGTATCCGGAGAAATTGTGAGCCATCACCGTGGCATGACGATGACAATCTCCGTAACGTTGGATGTCCTCTTGGCTCCACGTCTTGTCGGTGGGATCTAAGACCCATTGGGCAAAATCGGCTAACGTGTTCGGTCCTCGAAAGATTTTTTTCACGCCCTCCGGGAATCTTTCTGCAGTGAGGGCAATGACTGAAGATAGGTTCTTGAATGCACTTCTCACACGCTCGATGAGCCACGCAGAAATTAGGAATGTGAATGCCTGTCTCTTGCATGCATTCGAAATCGAAAAAGATGAAATTGCCTTTCTTCTTGTGACCGTCCTCTTTCTCTGGTGGGGGTTGGTATTTTTGCACGTAGCATTGGTGTTCCAAGTCCACGATGTGGTGACAAATGTGACATTTTTCTTTCCTGAACATACGTGTGCCTTGGTATTATTGATACGTAGGCCTTTTCGACACGTAGGGCACAATCTCAGCAGTTGACAAGCACATTTCTGCTGTGAACCTTGCGTCTTCAAATGTTGTTGGTAACAGGCAGGGCTGACAAACGTGGCGTAGACAAGCTGGACATTGTACTCTTTCTTGTCCTTCGCTCAGACAGGGTGGAGAGGCCAAACATCCTGGGCCATTTCCATCCGCAATGTTTGTGGTTGCTCTCGATTGTTATAGCCATAGTCACATTTCTCACAGTAATAACTGTATCCCAGGAATCCAGTGATAGTGGTAATGGTATCGAATGGTCATCGTGATAATAAACATGAATGTATTTACCGTCCTTAAAGTCTTTCCCTCGAAACAACAGAGGTTCGCGCATTTCTTGAGGGTGCACTTTCAAGGTGTAGAGTGGAGCTAGGGACATCTTGCAATTTCTGCATCTCAGGAATGCCACAGGGTGTGTCTTTGGACAGTCCGGCTTGGTTGTAACAGGGAGTTCTGCTTCGTTTCGTTGTTTGGCTCGGTCGGATCGTTGAATAGTTTTCCAGGCTCTTTTCCATTCTTACCGTGTCGTTCTGTTGGCATAGGTTCGTCCCACCACGATGGCTCGGGCTAAACACATCTGGTTCTTGAGAATTGTGGAATTTGGACGAGACTCTTTTTGGTGTTGCGAAGGTCGTTCACCAATAACACCTTATTGCGTTGTCCGGTCCCTTGAGGAAGAGAGACGTGGGCCATTTTTCAGTGTGGCTTTACCATCGGTGATGGCAAACTGGTCATTAGATTGTTGTACGTGTTGATCTTGTCCATGACTTTTGGAAGGGGTTAGTTTTTGCGGGTCTGCTAAACTCGATCCAAACAGGGGATTTCAAGCTGTCGTGATCTATGGATAGTGTCAAGCGATCGTCTTCTTTGGGTTGACATTGTCGCCTGAGTGCGGTGAGCAAAGAATCCCACATCTCGGTGAATAAACCCTTCTGCTTTCTCCAATGGTACGTCGGACTTGAAACCTTTAAACTTCACTGTGTAGGTGTAAGCCGTGGTTCTAAATTTTCTAGAGGAGCGCTTTTTCCGGTCTCTCGAATGGAATAGTACTTTTCAGGGGTTGACTAAGAGTGGTGAACTTTGTTTAGAGGGTTCGGGATTCTGGTTCACTCATGTCCTCTTCAAAATCACGGGCATGAATTTGGTGCAAGACTTCAGCTCTGGTACGAGGCGATAGATCACGTTTCTGCCTCTTACTTTCTTCTTCTTTCTTTCTCGAATGAATAGGATCGTTTCATCTTGAGTGCAAAACGTCAAATGACTCAAGTTTAAAACACCATAGACTAGTTTATAGTCATGGCAAACCAGCGTATATAAAAAAGGTGTGTGTCTTGTCCTTTCACTATTCATTTCACTCTCAAACCGAGCACAACGATGGAAGAGACTACCCAGATGGAACGTTTCATCAGAGCTTTGCGAGGGGTCATTAGAAAATTTCTCTTCAGACCAGCCGACGGACTACTCTCCTTCCTTTCGAGATAAAAGTCAAGATACTTGCTATATCTGTCAGAAAGAAAGGGCGTTGGTCTTCAGAGTGTCCAGACCGTCAAAAAAAGAACAAAAAACAGGGGCTAGAAAAGACAAAAGTCAAGATACCTGTTATTATTGTAAAGAAAAAGGACATTGGTCTCCAGATTGCCCAAAAAAGAAACAAGAGGAGTCGGAAGAAAAGAGGATTCTTCAGAAGAAGAGAGAGATTCTTCAGAGAAGAAAGCAGCCAGGTGAAGAAAAGAAGAAGGGAAGAAAGTGAGGAGAAAGAGGAGGAAAAGACTGTGACGGTGAAGAAATTGAAAAAAAAGAGAGTAAAAAAAGAAACCGAAGACGTGAATGTAATTTATAAAGTGTTCTGTTGTGAGTTGTGAATTGGATTGTAACTATGGAGAAAAGAATACATTAATTATATAAGGTAAGTGTCTTTGAGTTTTGATTTTAAAATAAGAAGCTACACTCACGCACTCATACACAGACATGTACTATAAGGGTAAAATGTTTTTTTTTTTTGTTGATTTTTGAGTTATTGGCAAATTGAAAGGCTATCTCTTTTCGAGAGAAGTGGGTGGCCCTGAAAGGCCTTTTTTGGTGTAGGGGTGAGTTTAAGCAATCAACTTTAACTGTCTTAAGCCTTTGCCACGGCCGAGGCCTACTTCTGATGATGATTGGGTTGAAATCACTAAGGGTGGTACGATAGGCTTAGTCACAGGGTTGGCGTGTTTAGCTCGGGAAGGTCGTATTCTCTTCGGTCGTGATAAAGAAGTCTGATACATTTGTTTCAGACTTCTTAACTCCGCTAAAATGTCCAACAGTACCGTAGCCGTTTGATTTTCACCCTCTTGTTTCTTTGCTGCTACTTCTTCTTGTTGTTGTTTTTTTCTTACCTCTTCTTGTTGCTGTTGCTGTTGCTGTAGGAGAAAAGCTTGTTCCGCTTCCTTTTGTCGTTGCATAAATTTCTCCAATTCTTCTTTCTGTCTCTGTCTAAAATTCTCCACTTGCGGTAATGAAGAATGAGACGAAGGTTCCGGAACAAATTCTTGCGAGGTAAGAAAATCCACAAAATCCCAATGTACCTCTTCTGAAAGTAAGTCCGGGTTCCCTTGGGCGGTCTCCACTGCTGGTGCACCCCAATGGATCGTTTTCTGAGTTTCCGTCATGTTGAATCACTGTCGCATAGATTGACAGAACACAGACGCTAGCGAATCTATATAGACCACATGGCGTCACAGACTGTTCTCTTCGGATTGGATGCGGACTGACTGAATTTTGTAACGCGTGTTCGGATTGGTGAATGAACTCAATCCGTTTCAATCCTTCCTCTACCTATAAATAAGCGCAGTTCACTGCATTGATTCACCTGTTCTCGTCGCCTCACGATGTGGACCACAGTTGAATCATCCACCCTTGTGTCTTCAATGATGTTTAGGATGGACATGCTCATGTATGTCCGGTCCAAGTGGACTGTTGTTGATAGGACAGATACTAGTCTATGGATGAGAAGAGTTTACATAGAAAGACAAGGATGCCTCAAGAGGGTACTTGCGTATGGACCTGCAGTTAGAAGGAGTTTAAGAAGAAGAAGATGTGACAGATGCCGTCTATGTTAATATTAATATTAACATAAATCCAAAGGCCCCCCACATTTCTCGAAAAGAGATAGCCTTTCGATTGCCTACCCCTTTATAAAAATTTAAAAAAAAAAAATCCCATGTTCAATTCCCCTTGTCCCTAAAGTAGTTTTTTTTTCTAACATGTTCAATTCCCCTTTGTCCCTAGACAAACCCAAACTCTATTCCCATGTTCAATTCCCCTTGTCCCTAGACAGACCCAAACTCTATTCCCCATGTTCAATTGCCTTTGTCCCTAGAATCGATATTTTTTTTCCACTGTTCGAATGCCTTTGTCGCTAATCTCAATATTTCCTTTTTTTTCCTTTCTCCAATGTTAAATTCCATTGTCGCTAATCTTACCCAGGGTTTTTTGCCCATGTTAAATTTCCATTGTCGCTAATCTTACCCAGGGTGGTTAATGTTAAATTTCCATTGTCGCTAATCTTACCCAGGGGGTGTTTTTAATGCTAATTCCCATTGTCGCTAATCTCACCCCTTATACTACCGTCAAGTAATGGAAAATGACAAAATTGAAACAAGCCAGAAACAATCTTGAGCCACTGAAAACAGGAGTCATAAAATTAAATTGTCCAGGAAATAGTTAATACAGGCAAACTAGAGAAAATTATTCTGACTTCGATAAGAATGTTAAAATTTTGATGGTTAGAGAAAGCTAAGCCTGATTGGCTAAGATAAACGATGGTGTTTGTTTCCCAGATAAAATTAAATATTTTTTAAAGTTCCCTTGCAAAAATCATCAGTCCAAATTTTTCTCTCAAAAAGGAAATCTGAGAGACTCTGAGGAAGTTAACAAGTAATTTTTCAAGTTAAATAAATCGTCAAAGGGATGGATTTCTGGAAGAATTTGAGAGACTTGGAACCAGAGAGAGACTCAGTTACATGGAAAGAGCAGTGTTGAAAGGGCACAAAGGTAATGCCTTAGTTGCATACAATATATTCACTGATGTAAGTTTGTAATTATTTGTTGAATTTATTAATTTTAAATTCATATTTCAATTTTCCTTGAGTTTATAAGTTAATTGTGCATAAATATATCTCGAATGTTATAGATTAATGTATTTTAAGAATGTCATACATTATTTAATTGATACAAGTGTCTTTGGATTTAGTGGTTTGTATGTAACAGAAATCATATATTGTAGGAATTTCAAGCATTATTCTGGTATCAAAATTAATTTATCTACTTTGAATGATATATAGCAGATGTACTTAGAATTGATTTCACTATTCAATGAATTGCTGGTTAGCAAGTAACGTAGTTAAAACAAGACATAAAGTCCATTAATTAATTTGTGTAATTAAGCTGCTAATTCTTTTAACTGAGGTGAATTGGCGAGTATCTACCTCGAACATTCAGCTAGTAATTTACATCTCACAGTGGGATGTAAAAGCTTATCTAAGAGGTCTAGTTATGTCATGGTTCCAGTTAGGAATGTGGTTAGCAGCTAGGAAAGGACATTAATTTCATGTTAATACAACTGTGTATCAGCGTCAGGTTGTGAACTGACCATGTTAGCTAAGTTCTGTTGAATTACATTAAGACGATATCTGACGTAAAAAGAGAGGGAATATTGTTCAATCCCAGAAGAAAAACCAGACAAATATTTAGGTTGTGTATTATATTTATTTGAAGGGGGAAAAATAGCTCCATAACTGTGCTACACAGTGGGAAAGAGTGTAGACTTCAACCAAGTTATGGTTGATGACCTGAAGAGGTTGGAGAGTGAGAGAAGGAAAAGAAATATAGCAATACATCAGAGATTTGGAAAGGGCCCGAAGCAACCAGGTTATGCTGACATGCCATCAGTTTGTGTGTGTGTGATTAAGATTTTTAACTTACCTTTTACAATTTGTCAGTCATATCGCTACCATGTCTGCAATGTGTCAGTTTATAATGATGACTAGCACTGGGGCATCATGCTGCAGACATGTAGCATGATGTTCCACCCAGTCACATTATCCTGACACCAGGCCGATCAGACCTAACACTAACCTCTTAATGCTGAGTGCCCAGCGAGGTAGCTGTTAGTACCATTTTAAAAGTTTTTGGTATGACTCGGTGGGGGGGGGGGACCTGTGACCTTCTGCATCCAAAGTGGACACCAATCACTTGGCCACTGGTGCAATCGCCATCAATTTGAGTTTGATCATTCACTCAGTTATATGAATTTGTTTTATTGGTATAACAGAACAACTGCCTTTTTCAGACGTTTTGTAATTCTATTTCTAAGAGAAAGTGTATCTGTCAAATGCCATGGACAATTTTATTTTGTTTATGTAATTGATTAAATTGTTATATTTTATATATGGGGGCTCATGTTGTTCTATTCCATATCTTTGCTCAGATCTCTGTTATTCCATCCACTAATTACTTTTTGCTGGATCTGGGCAATAACACTGCGGTTGATCACCTCCCAGATAACGATAACCAAAGTACCATAACAGGTGGGTGATCACATATCGCTCCTTCCCTCACAATTTCTAAATTAAAAAAATCATTGATTAAATACATTATATACATGTATTTGAAAACCCCATGTCACTACTGCCATCTGTTAAGCAGTAGACATAACAAAGATTTCAAAACTGACACTATACTGCCATATTCTAACGTCATAACAGCATTATTTTCATTTAGAACCAACCAAACATGATAAATGTCTGCTGGTGGAAAAAACCCTATGCAAGGCTTATCCATTTAGGAGAAGCAGTGAGAAAAATATGTGGTGGCCATGTTGAATGTTAGAGCAGTACCATTTTCAAGTAGTACCAAGCAGAAATCATAACTCATTGAAAAACCACACATAGATATGTCCATCTGTTCAGGAGGAGTAGTGATGGAATTTTTAAACATAGCAATGGGATATCAGAGGGTCACCTTCATTTAACATCAACTAAACATCATAAGTTTTCTTAATGAAACCTGAATATCTGGAATAACAAGAACAAGATTTATGTGACAGATCTGTAATAGTAGTAACAGATGGAATAGCAAGAACAAGATATACGTGACAGATCTGTAATAGTAGTAACAGATGGAATTATGAAAACAATATTTATGTGACAGATCTGTACTAGTAGTGCGTGTGTGTTATGTCTGCAGTAAGTGTGACAGTTTATCGTGATGTCTAGCACTGGGGCATCATGCCGCAGACATGTAGCATGATGTCCCACCCAGTCACATTATCCTGACACCAGGCCGACCAGTCCTAATACTAACCTCTGAACACTAGCGCCAAGCAAGGCAGATATAAGTACCATTTTTTTAAGTCTTTGGTATGACTCAACCTTGGCTTCGAACCCACAACCTCCTGTATCCGAGGTGGGTACTAGTAGTAACAGATGGAATAGCAAGAACAAGATTTATGTGACAGATCTGTACTAGGACCAACTACACCACTGGACGAATGTGTGCACAAAGTTTCTTGGCAATCCAATAAATTCATGCCAACAGACAGATAGACATGGGACAACTAATGGCAGACAAGAAACTGACATGCCAACCCATAATTAGTTTTGAAGGAGTATTGTTAACAATCTTACGTTAATGGATGGACAGATGTCAGATGATGGAAGACAGACCATTCCATAAGCTCTTCTGGTTTATGAACAGTAGAGCTCCAAAGAGGTCCTACTCTCTCTTCAGAAAGAACACCATTTGCAAATTCCATGCAGTACCAGGAAAAATAATTGAATTTTGGAGTATTGGCAGTTGTGTTGCTGCTTAAAAATGAAAAACAATTGAAGAAAAATTTATTCAAGTTTCATAGTGATTGTGCATCTTATATCATGCAACACACAGATTACTGGAAACACAATAGCAATGGTTGCAAAATAACTTTTTAACTGTCCATGCAACTTTAATATTAGAGTCACTAACAACAATCCAAATACATACATGTACATGAACATTTCTGTGCACCCAATCAAATGAGACAATGACCGAAGTGTGCTTGTCATTTCATATCTATCATATGGTCAAAAGTAAGCTCCCATTTAAAAAATGTATATATTTTAAAACATAAGACCCTCAAGTGACTGATGTTCTACTGGCTAAAAAGAAGACCATTTCTTCTGTCCTTTTATCCATTTTAACTGCTGAGTATAGAATCTATTTTCTTACATGTCTGAGTTAACATGTTCACAAGTACAGTGCCAAATTCTTTGTCATGGCCTTTGACCTTTAACCTGATATCAAGGATAAAAAAATCTGCGAACTTGTCTTAGACAATGTCAAACTATGCCACATGCCAAGTTTGGTTTAATCTGTAACTATTATTTTTACCACCCACCACCAATATTTAAGTTGCATCATTCAAAGTATTCAAATATATCAACAAACTGGGTGTGACAAAAATCAATTCATATTTTTTTGTGTCATCATGCTCACATGTCAGTACAACTAAAAACCTAAGTCAAGACCTCTGACTTTAAAACCATGTCAGTGTGCTATGTGTGTTCGCATAAATGAAACTAGAAACAAAGCTTATCTACATTCCTTGTATATGTACATGTATTAGTCACTGTGTTCATAATTCACTTAAGTACACAAAAGTAAGCAGTGACCTGACAAGACTTCATGGTTATTTAGGTAAGATTTTCAAAACTCCTTCACAAAAAATGGATACAATGGCAGTAATATCTGCAACATTTCGTTCACAGCCAATTAGATATTGCAAGTACCTAAGTCCAATCCCCAGCTTGGCAGCACCATTCATGCAAGAGGACCCACTAAACATCACAATAAGTCTTTTAGTGAAAACCAGAAATGAATAAGACCATTCATTTATGTGTAGTGATAAAAATGACCAACAAGGCGGTCATACTGGATGTTCATTGGGTACCAGTTTCATTTAGAACCAACTACATGTAGAGATCATATGAATTCTTATCAAGAGATAATCCTGTAAAGAGTAGCAATACAAAAATTAAAGATAGCAACTATTTTGCGGATTTGGGATGTCAGATCAACACCATTTTCATTTAAGACCAATGTGGTTGCCATATTAGACATCAGATAAGCACTGTTTACCTTTAGGACCATCAAAAAAACTTTTCATGAAAAAGCAATATTGGTATGACCATCCAGCCAGTAGGAGTAGCAATAACAAACTTTACAAGATGGCCATCACAGCAGGTCAATGAAAAGTTTCATGGCAGTTCTCCTGGTACTTTGGAAGTAGTTGCGATAACAAACTTTAAATACACAGTAACAGAAACTGTTGGTTTAAAAATGTCCATGATTCTTCCTTGTTCATCCTGCAGTGAGCCTCTGATAAATGTACAGAACTACTACATAATGAGCAAGATTTTTTTTAAAATTAGTGATATGACCATCCATTCACCATTCAGAAGTAGTATTAGCAAGATTTTCAAAATGGCTGCCATGGTGGTTATATTGGATTTCAGCTCAGCACTGTTTTCATTAAGGACCAAGCAAACATTACAAAAAGCCTTTTGGTGAGAACCCATCTCAACAGTGCCGACAAATCAGAAGGAGTAGCAATAACAAGATTTTTCAAACACCCAGATTGTAGACTATTTTAATTCAGGTCTAAAATTATATCACAAGAAGTGTTTTGGTGAAAACCCATCAATATGTCCATCCAAGATGGATACTGTGGCAGGCATATTGGAGGTCAGGTCTCTATTTTCATCTGGGACTAACTAGACATTATAAGACTTCTGGTGAAAACAACTTACTGATATGACTTCTCATTCAGGAGTAAAAGGAATAACATTTTCAAGATGGATGTTTGGTGGCCATACTGGATGTCAGCTCAGCATCATTTTTGTTTAGGCCCAACTAGGCATAAATAAAAAAAAGTCTTCTGATGAAACCCCATGTTGATGTGACTGTTCTGGAGTAGCAATAACAAGATATTCAAGATGGCTGCCACGATGGCCAAACTGGATGTCAGATCTGCACTATTGTCTTTAGGACTAACTAATTTTGATATGATTATCTATTTAGAACAGGTGTGGGCAAACTACGGCCCGCGGGCGGCATGCGACCTAGGAACAAGTCATCATTCGCACTGACTCCGTTTATGTTACTCTGTTTATCAAATAAATGTGCTTCTTTTGAAGTTTAAGTTTAAGTTTTCAAATATTAACAACATATTAACAACTGAAAATTAATTATGATGTTATTTAGAAAAACCTTTTGTTTTTTCTATTTCAAATATTAATTATTTTACTTAATGAACTATGCGGCCCGCGACTAAGTGTAAATTTGTGTATGCAGCACTTGCACTGGAAAGTTTGCCCACCTCTGATTTAGGAGGTGCTGCAGTGACATCGTTGTCAAGCTGGCCAATGTGCTGGTTATAATGGATGTCCAAGCACCACCATTTTTAATTAAGGACCAACTAGACATCAAAAATGTTTTTGTCTTCTGATGAAAACCCCACAGACATGACTTTCTGTACAGGTGTAGTGATTAGTGACAAGATTTTCAATATGGCTGCCATCATGGCTATAGTCGCTATCAGATGGACACCATTTTAATTTAGGAAACAAGTCATTATAGGAAGTCTTTTAGTGAAAACACCACATTAATATGTCCATCCATTTATAATTAGTAGCAATGGACAAGATGTCTGAGAATTACCGTTTTCATTTAGAACCAACTAGACCATGGAATGAATGTGTGTGTAAAATTTCATAGCAATCTTCTGGTAGTTTAGGCCTAGCGATAACAAACATGTGCTGACGGAGGGACAGACAAAAGACAACAGACCATTTCATAAGTTCTTCTAGCCTATGACTAAAGAAGCTAAAAAATATGAAGTTCATTACGAAAAGACTATTATATGGGACACAGTAACAAATGTCCTGGCATGGCAATGCAACAAGAGTACAAAATAGCTTGTAAAGCACAGATTCACTAAAAGAAAGCAAGGTAATCAGATTAAACTAGTGAAAAGCACACATATAACCATGAAGACATCTCAATATATCCAATTATTACTGAATTAAACTTTCTGAGGTTAGCAGAATTATATTCAGCAGTTTGTGCACCCTGTGGGAATTTGCCCAGAATCCTGTCGCTCAAAATTTTGAAAGCAATCCCCAGATCTCAACCAATATAAGCAAATAAAGGTAATGAAAATGTCCCCTCTATATCTCAGTCTAGATAAAAACATGATGGGTCCAAACATTGTGAAAATATCAGCAGAGATTAAACAGAAGTTCCTCAATGACTAATGTCCCACTTTCCAAATTGTGGTAGCCATACTGAATGTAACATCAGCACCAATTTTATTCACGGCCAACAAGATATCATTTGAAGTCTTTTGGTTAAAATCCCATGTTAAAGTATGATCATCCATTCAAGAGGTAGTTATAGCAAGATTTTCAAGATGGCCTTTGTGGCAGCCATACTGAATGTAAGATTTGTGCCATTTTCAGGTGGGGCCAATCAGACATAATAAGAAGTCTTGTAGTGAAAGTCACATGTTGATATGACCATCCATTCAGGATGCTGCTGTTGTGGCCATACTGGATGTGTGAGTAGCACCATTTCATTTGGGACCAACTAGACTAAAAGATGAATGTGAAATGTAGCCCCCCCCATTCCATCTGGTATAACGGTACCAATTGTGCAAGTCCAGGTGGGCGGAGCTTAAGGTGTATGGAACATTGTATTCAGAATTAAAGAACAACACTAGCTGTGATTGGTGCATTATGTAAGAGCTGTACTTTCTGTTTGGCTTAAAAAAAAGTTGAGCCTCTTGGCAACATGTGAGTTTGTGTTAATTTCTATCTAGATCATATTTTGTATTTTTTATGATTTTTTTAAAATATGGTACACATGGCTGAAAAATGTGCTTGTTGTGACTAGATAACTCTTACCCCTGTCTAGTTCCAGTAGAGTTATCTCTCTTAAATGCAATGGAGTACCTGGTTATGTCATTGTCAAATTGACAATCTAGCATTGTTCTATATGACAGTGTGTGACATGCATGCCCAAGTAGGACAGAAACTATATTTATTTCACAAAACATTAGCATTGAGGTATATGGAAAAACAATTGGTACCGTGATACCTAAAGGAAAGAATAGCCTCACAGTGTATCCATAGAAATGCATACATGTGGGCGGCATTTATGAACTATACGAGTTTGATGTAGGAAAACAAATGTGTGCTGAACAGTTTTGGTCAAATATTGAAAGTTTTTTAAGAATAAAATGTATGAAATCTTCAGAAAATAGCACAAGATGGCTTTGGATGGGGACTTTTGATAACTATAGCTATGATAGATATAGACTTGTGTTACCTGATGCCTTTATGTATGTGCTGTTACCTCCTAGATTGGAATGCATGCAACAAAATAAGTTATGTAAACATAATATAGTTGATTTTGGCCAAATATTGGCTATTTTACCTGCAAAAGATGAAAAATCATGTTTACAAAAACAGCTATCTTGTTCTTGTAAGGCATGCCATAAACAAGGATAGAGAACACTCTAAGTACACTTGTAGATAGATCACTTGTACCATGTGGGATGTTTGTTCTGGCATGAGTAATTTTTAGGTAATTTATTAAGGATATGGTATCCATTCCCACTTCGATTTGAATTGTCCTGCTCTAATTGTCCTTTTTTTTATTATACACTTTCCTGCTTTGAAATTGTTCATGTAGTTAGTTCAGTTCTCTTGCATTCCCTTTTGTTGAAGTAGCAGTGAACACCAACAAACAAGAACAGTTTCCTTAAGTCAGCATTTCCCATTGGCACTTGTATAAGCCCAATTATAATCTACTATTGAATTTCAATTAATCCTATTTCTTTCTGTCAAGCTGCTCTTGTGGAATTTCCATGTTTGGTCCAACATTACAGAATGATAACCATTTTAGTCACACAGTGTGTATTCATTCCATTAAAATCCACAGTTCTTGAAACTTTGCATCCCATCGCAAGAATCCAAACTGGCATGAGATGATATCTGCATGGTTATGGAAGGCTGCACTCTACATGCCAGCATTGTAGAAAATATGAACTATGTGATATGAAAGAGCTGCGTCATCTTAGAAATTAAAATTACAGGACTCTTGAGGTCTCCACTAAATATAGGAGTCTAAATGTTAGGTTCTCACTTTATCAGTAATGTATTTTGAGATAATTTAATTGCAATGAAGTTAATACAGGTTGTTGATGAACTCATCTATATTACATGGATAATGTATTAGAGGTTACCACACCTTATGTATATCATTCAGTTATCTCCCTTACACCAGTCATAACATTTCAAGGAAATAAAATCTCACATTTTCAGTGACTGGTTATGAAAATAAAGAGAAGATTTGGGAAGTATTATATTAGCCCTCAATCTTGATGCAAATGTAAGTAGAATCAATTTAATAGTTTCTCACAGTAAAGTTTACAAGTTTAAAAACTGATAAGGTATGTTCTGCTTGGATCTGAGATAAGTTTCTCTCTATCTTATGCCAATTATTATTAAATTCTTATGTAGAAGAAATATACTTTATATGTATCTATATTATCTAAATTATTCACCCTTTTATATTAGATGGAAATGAACACAACTTCACTTGAAATTTGAGTACCTGTAAGGGATGTTATAGCACAGTTGCCTTTAGGCTGTCCTTGGACCTGTTGGGCCCTGCCCCATATATTTGTCCAAGGTAAGGTCATCAAACTTTCACTTCTCATTTTTTGCATTGCTGATTTTGCCTCCTTTAATTCCTTTATCATAAGCTACCTCTCCCTTTTAGATAAACACTTTCCTCCTGTTTTTAACTCCATTTGATATGCTATACTTAGTGTTTATATTTGGCATTTTTCTGTATTTTATTCCCCTATTTCACCCCCCAATCCAACATAACCACTTAGAAGCTGTGATTTACTATATTTGGTGACTGATTGGCTTACTGAAACAATTTTATTCACATTACAAAGGAGGAAAGCTTACTATTTGTGTTACAAAGAGGATGGGTAGGTGGACCTTTGTGTGAGGACTGGTGGTTAGTGACCTCTTGTATCTGCAGATAGTGTAAAGTGGTCAAAACTTATACTTTATAATAAGATTGGGTCATGTCCACCTGTCTCTGATGTTAAGTTCTGCACCTACCAAACAAATATAAATTCCTTTCTTTTAGGTGAATTGTACATTTTGAAGTAGGACAGGTACATACTATTTGGTACATTGACCTTTGACCTAGTTATTACATAATATGACATAATGTGATTTATCCCATATCACCCATGTGAAGTTCAATAAGTGCTGATATGATTAAGATACAACTCATAGTTGAAAGAATTCATTTTATTTCAAAAGATGATTTTGATGGTGAAGCAAAAGTTAGAAAACAATAGTTCAAACAGCTCAATGACATTTCTATACACATTCATATAAGACATAGGTTAGTACCTCATCAAATTGTTTTTCACAAGTGAGACTAAGTATATTTGTTACTTATACAGTCCCGAACTATTTCACAGATTATTGGAAAAATTAAGGTTTGCTATAGGTATAACGGTACCAATTGTGCAAGTCCAGGTGGGCGGAGCTTAAGGTGTATGGAACATTGTATTCAGAATTAAAGAACAACACTAGCTGTGACTGGTGCATTATGTAAGAGCTGTACTTTCTGTTTGGCTTAAAAAAAAGTTGAGCCTCTTGGCAACATGTGAGTTTGTGTTAATTTCTATCTAGATCATATTTTGTATTTTTTATGATTTTTTTAAAATATGGTACACATGGCTGAAAAATGTGCTTGTTGTGACTAGATAACTCTTACCCCTGTCTAGTTCCAGTAGAGTTATCTCTCTTAAATGCAATGGAGTACCTGGTTATGTCATTGTCAAATTGACAATCTAGCATTGTTCTATATGACAGTGTGTGACATGCATGCCCAAGTAGGACAGAAAGTATATTTATTTCACAAAACATTAGCATTGAGGTATATGGAAAAACAATTGGTACCGTGATACCATCTGGAATATTTTACAAGACCTTATGTCAATAAATTAAATGTTAAAGAGCATGCACACATGAAATACACTTGGTCAGGTATTGTAAAAAATTAAAATTTATTAAAGTACAGTAAGACTTGAATAATTTGAACATAAGTTACTCAAATATTCAGCATCACGCAAAGAACCCACTCAGTGTAAAACATAATCCTACCTGCCACTTCCAAAACTCAAAAGGACAAAACCTGAAACAAAAGTTTGCAGCCATCACTCTCAGATTTCTAAATTGTTTTGTGTATGTTTATTACAAGAATAGCAATGTTCAATGGAGTTATATTTAGAACACTTTAGTATAATGGAATGATCGGTGACTTGGATGCAAGACAAAAGATCAGCTTCTTATATCAAACATTATAGTATAGTCTAATACGTAGATCATGTCATTAAGTAGTCTAGTATGTAGATCATGTCATTAAGTAGTCTAGTGTGTATACCATGCCATTAAGTAGTCTAGTATGTAGACCATGTCATTAAGTAGTTTAGCATGTAGATCATGTCATTAAGTAGTCTAGTGTGTATACCATGCCATTAAGAAGTCTAGTATGAAGACCATGTCATTAAGTAGTCTAGTGTGTATACCATGCCATTAAGTAGTCTAGCATGTAGACCATGTCATTAAGTAGTTTAGCATGTAGATCATGTCATTAAGTAGTCTAGTGTGTATACCATGCCATTAAGAAGTCTAGTATGCAGACCATGTCATTAAGTAGTCTAGTGTGTGGACCATGTCATTAAGTAGTCTAGTATGTAGACCATGTCATTAAGTAGTCTAGTATGTAGACCATGTCATTAAGTAGTCTAGTATGTAGACCATGTCATTAAGTAGTCTAGTATGTAGACCATGTCATTAAGTAGTCTAGTGTGTGGACCATGTCATTAAGTAGTCTAGTATGTAGACCATGTCATTAAGTAGTCTAGTATGTAGACCATGTCATTAAGTAGTCTAGTGTGTGGACCATGTCATTAAGTAGTCTAGTATGTAGACCATGTCATTAAGTAGTCTAGTATGTAGATCATGTCATTAAGTAGTTTAGTATGTAGATCATGTCATTAAGTAGTCTAGTATGTAGACGATGTCATTAAGTAGTCTAGTATGTAGATCATGTCATTAAGAAGTCTAGTATGCAGACCATGTCATTAAGTAGTCTAGTATGTAGACCATGTCATTAAGTAGTTTAGCATGTAAACCATGGTCATTAAGTAGTCTGGTATGTAGACAGTGTCATTAAGTAGTCTAGTATGTAGACCATGTCATTAAGTAGTCTAGTATGTAGACCATGTCATTAAGAAGTCTAGCATGTAGACCATGTCATTAAGTAGTCTAGTATGTAGACTATGTCATTAAGTAGTCTAGTATGTAGACCACATCATTAAGTTGTCTAGTATGTAGACCATGTCACTAAGTAGTTTAGCATGTAAACCATGGTCATTAAGTAGTCTAGTATGTAGACAGTGTCATTAAGTAGTCTAGTATGTAGACCATGTCATTAAGTAGTCTAGTATGTAGACCATGTCATTAAGTAGTTTAGCATGTAAACCATGGTCATTAAGTAGTCTAGTATGTAGACAGTGTCATTAAGTAGTTTAGTATGTAGACCATGTCATTAAGTAGTCTAGTATAGTAAGTAGACAGTCATAAGTAGTCTAATATGTAGACAATGTCATTAAGTAGTCTAGTATGTAGGCAATGCCATTAAGTAGCCTAGTATGTAGACCATGTCATTAAGAAGTCTAGTATGTAGACCATGTCATTAACTAGTCTAGTATGTAGACCATGTCATTAAGTAGTTTAGTATGCAAACCATGTCATTAGGTCATCTAGTATGTAGACCATGTCATTAAGTAGTCTAGTATGTTGTTGTTGTTGTTCTAGGGATTAACGCCATTTTTCAGCACAAGATAGGATACATGGCAGCCAGTATAACTGGTGGAGGAAGAACCCTGGAAAACCCAGGGAAGAACCACCAACCCACAAGAAGCTACTGGTAGGCTTTCCCACATACCAACGCTAGCCGAGCCTTGGACTCGAACCCACGCAGACAGAGGTGAGATGGCAGTGATCCGGAATGGAGAGCGCTTTAGACCACTCGGGGGCCCCAGTCTAGTATGTAGACAATGTCACTAAGTAGTCTAGTATGTAAACCATGGTCGTTAAGTAGTCTAGTATGTAGACCATGTCATTAAGTAGTCTAGTATGTAGACCATGTCACTACATAGTTTATTATGTAAACCACGGTCATTAAGTAGTTTAGTATGTAGACCATGTCATTAAGTAGTCTAGTATGTAGACCACATCATTAAGTTGTCTAGTATGTAGACCATGTCACTAAGTAGTCTAGTATGTAGACCACATCATTAAGTTGTCTAGTATGTAGACCATGTCACTAAGTAGTCTAGTATGTAGACCATGTCATTAAGTAGTCTAGTATGTAGACCATGCCATTAAGTAGTTTAGTATGTAGACCATGTCATTAAGTAGTCTAATATGTAGACCATGTCACTAAGTAGTCTAGTATGTAAACCATGTCATAAGTAGTTTAGTGTGTAAACCATGTCATAAGTAGTTTAGTGTGTAGACCATGTCATTAAGTAGTCTAGTATGTAGACCATGTCATTAAGTAGTCTAGTATGTAGATTATGTCATTAAGTAGTCTAGTATGTAGACCATGTCATTAAGTAGTCTAATATGTAGATCATGTCATTAAGTAGTCTAGTATGTAGACCATGTCATTAAGTAGTCTAATATGTAGATCATGTCATTAAGTAGTCTAGTATGTAGACCATGTCATTAAGTAGTCTAGTATGTAGACCATGTCATTAAGTAGTCTAGTATGTAGACCATGTCATTAAGTAGTCTAATATGTAGATCATGTCATTAAGTAGTTTAGTGTGTAGACCATGTCATTAAGTAGTCTAGTATGTAGACCATGTCATTAAGTAGTCTAGTATGTAGATTATGTCATTAAGTAGTCTAGTATGTAGATCATGTCATTAATAAAGATCAATGATTCAGATATAATGTTACTGTACTCTAAAAGGTAATGGCTGAAACGTCTGAGGTACTGTCAGATCAATAGGCTAAGCGTTTATAAAAATATGATATGCGACAATAAACTGCATGTATATGTCCTTGTTTTTACACAGGTAAAAAAAAAACCTTTATAAATGCCAATTTAAAACAATTTTCTTACAGCAAAATACTGACTGTAAAATTTAATGTTGAGGTTCATTTCAAGGTGTGAACATGTACAAAGTTACTGCATCACAAGTGAAGGTCATGGCAAAAAAGGGAAAATGTCATTAAAGCGAAACTGAAGGTGAATGTCACTACAAACTCTGTGCTCTGTAAAGAAAACCAAATCAAAGCTACAACTCACAATGTACCTTTAATGAAAAACAAAATGTGACAAATAAGGGATAGTTTAAAGAATTTATGATGAATTAGCCTGATGGAGTAGCACATGGTCAAAAGTTTTCACCTGCCCCATGCTTTGAGTTGTGTTGGACCAAAAAATGGACAGACGAATAGACAGACAAGATTAATGCTATGTGATCCTGATACAATGGGGGTATGATATAAACAATGCCTCGAACTGAAACACTATTCCATACAATACAAAATTAGATGTGACAATAGCAGCTGTGGTGACTCGGTGGGTAGTATGCCGAACTTGATACCTACAGGGTGCTAGAGCAAATCTAACCATTGAATCAGCCTGGGTCAGCTACTGCGGTGTCTCTTTGGGCAAGGTACTTTTCCCCCAATTGCCTTAGCACCAAATAACCTACTTGTGTTGCTGTACCATAAAACACCAAACCAAATAAGATCTATCCATAAACATGTATAAACAGAATACCCTCCACACTTTTGTAAAAATAATAATCTGACACTGCATTTCTTAAATGTCACATAAACTGTTGTCTAGACACAAACGCATACCAATTTTCATGAAAACATCTCAAACAGTTGGGAAGATGTTAACTCTCAAGAGTGACCAAGAGATGTTCACAATTTTCAAAAGAAATGAAACAATTCTTAAAATGCTGATTGGACCGAATCCCTTCTTTTACAATATATAGTTTCTAGTCATGATACAAGATCCTACCAAATATCGTGAAGATACCTCTCATGCTTGAAGAGAAATAAAGTAAAAAAATACAATTTTCAAAGATGGAGAGATGACCACAAAATTACTGGTTTCATAAAGCTGACTCTAATATGGGACACAAACTCATCACAATTTAAATAAATACCAAGCTTAATCAAGATATATCACAAAGTTCTGGAGATATTACCCAGAGACTAGTGTGAAAAAGAGACCGTTATAATGCTAATTAGACAGATTCAAATTTGTACAGAACAGTTATCTAGTCATAACACAAAAGCATTCCAAAACTTTTGTTGAAGGTATCTGAAAATATTCAGAAGATCATAGATGAACAAAGGTTTGACTGATGGACAGATACACAAACAAAATAAATAAAAAATGTTTGCTGAGGTATAAAAAAGGGTTATTCACATTACACATCAGAATGGCGTGAAAAAAAACATCAACTGTACACGAACATGCATGACTGCAGTTTAAGATGTTATTGTGCACCAAACTATACAAAGACATTTAAAAAAAAGAAACATCCTGACCCCATACTCAATATGGGTTTATAAAGTCTTTTACGCCACATTTATTTTCTTTTTTGCACTCAAAGAGCATTTAATTTTTTAAGAAAAATGTGCACAGCAATTTAAAAAAAATGTATTCAGAACATACCACTTACAATTATACAGCTATCAAGAAATGAAAAATAATTAAAAAAATACAAAGAGCTGAGAGATTAAAGAAACTCCTGCTGAAACTCTAAACAAACCAGGCATCTCCTGCAATGAACTCCTCTGCTTGGAGTATGAGCTTGGCTAATATTCTGGTATCATACAATTTTGGGGATATTCACTACAGTTAGGTTGCATTCAACAAAGCAAGCGTAATCATCATCTATTCTAATTTTAAGGTGTAGTCTACAAATATTATTTCACCAAATTGTTAGAAAGCAGAAAATTGTTTTGTTTAATACATACTCAGATTGAGAAGTTGTATGAAATTGTGGCAAGGTTTATCAATATCAAATCCCACATAAACATAAAACATCAGAGATCTCTATATGTACTTAATGCACGATCTCAATTATCAGCACAGCAACGGCTATTCCAGTGGGATGGGGATGTACCTTTATATTTTTTGTCTGTTAATTTTCCTGTACAACTTTAATTATCTTCTAGTAGTGGCATCAAACACACACACACACACACACACAGAGTGTAAGTATACATCTCTCCAGGATGATTTAAACAGAGCAGCCCTAGTAGCACTGTTCATAAATGCACTCACATAAATGTGAGATCTCCCTGATTATCGGGAATAAACACTGATTCTTACCTTAAAATTTGGTTTAAAAAGTGAGAAAAACCAGAAATCTCCCTGAGGCTAATCAAGATTGTTTTTTTTATATATAGATATTGTCAACAATCACTTTATATCAGTGTTGAATCAGGATAATTGTTCAAAATAAAGACTTCTTGGTAGTCATGTTTAGGTTTCAACACACACAAACATGCATGCATGCACACACACACTTACTGTGCCCTGAGATCTAAGTTTCATGTATGCATAATAGATCAAATACAAAAATAATGACCATCATGATATTAAAAACAGTTGATGATAAAGTAAGAAAAACACGGTGTATCTGTAAATTTCATATATTAGAATACTCGATAATAGACCTAACACTTGAATGATAAAAAATGAACTAATAAACAATTAACACAAATCTAAAACTACAGCCATAACACTTAGTGATATTAAATCAAGTGCAACTTAATTTCTGCACATGTTACAAAAATGACATAACTCTGTAAATCACTGACTAAAAATTGTACAAATTCAAATCAAAGGAAGACTTTTTGCGCTGAACTTAGGAAATACACTTTTTAACATAGATTCATGATTGAACAGTATTACTCATGAGGAACTAGAACTTAGTTCTCAGGTTCACTTGGCCCCCACCCAAAAAAAAAACTTAGATGATACTGGCAAGCAATATGACAACAACTAAAAAGATGTTTCTTTACTGACTATGTTCTTCAGAACTTCTCATGGTTAGTATTGAACTTGAAATATAAAATAGGGATTCTGGATAACTTCATGACAACAACAAGTAAACCACTGCTGATTAATGAGAGTTTTCCAGAATATATCATATTATATAGTATGTCCCCCCTCTAGTCTGTCATGGTTACCTGTACAACTTTGATAATGTAATCAATGACCTTTATTCTATCACCAGGGTGAAGTTTCATGAAGGCAGAACTCAAGTCACTGTCCTGACACCAATTCCCGTTGTGATTCAGACTGCAGTGACCTTGATCTTTGACCTTTTGATTCCACAACCAACAGGATTCTTTGTATTGTCAAAGTTGGGAAAGGATGTTCAGTAGAAATATTGCATAGAAACCATTGCAATTTCTTGGGTCATTGACCTTTACCAAAGACCTTTGGACCCTAAAACCAATAGCCTTTTTTGTATCATTCAGGACAACTTACCTGCAAAGTTTACATACAAATTGTTGTGAAAGTACATGAAGCAGAACTCAAGTTATCATGCAGAAAGAAAAAAACTGAAAAGAACATTTGGAGATCAACTTAATATAAAACTCTGCCCTCTCACTTTAAAGAAGTGTATAAAAGTATATTATTTCACTATCTGCTGGGAAGGGAAAGAAAGGGAAAGAAAAATAAAATGAATTAGTTTATCAAAGCATTGTTGCATGTAAAAGCATGTCTATGTGTGATACATACAATTAAACATAAAAAATTAGATGTAAAATAAACAGGAATTCAATGCTTCACCTGTCCAGGGAAAATGTGTCCCCTGCCTACTGTGATGAGGTCATCAAAGTACACAACTTTACCCCCTTAATATCGTAATAGCTTTAAAATTATAAAGTGGAAACAAAAGTGCAATGAACAGATGGCACAATAAAAATAAAAAGGCAGATAACAGAATATATACGATATACGCGTGACAGAAACACTTGTGAAAATATAAGTGCTTTAAATTTAAAATAAGCAAAAGTCCTAAAAGGAAACAAACAAGATGCAAAAACTTAAGATATTCAGCTAAATGAGACAGATGAACAGGTAGGTATGTCAAGTAATAAAACCTTTGAACACTTTCATAGAAAATCAAAATGAAGTACTTTGTACATTATCACTTCCAAACACTTATCCCTCTAAAAAGGCAATTTCTGAAGGAAAAAACCCAACATACAATATTCATAAATTTAAAGAACAATCAAAAAGTTTATTTCATTTGTTCGGTTTAACGATCATAATTTTCCACTTCTTACTATATACAGAAAATCTAGTAAAGTAAATGAAAACATTTCGTATATGCCTCTCTGAAGTTAGAATATTTCCATAATCCTTAAGGACACTAATATTCTACTAAACACTTCAAATGAACATACAAGTTTCTTGTGTCATATATGTTTAATTTATACTTTGTACTTGACCGTTGTCCAAGATTGAGGGTAGTCTCTGCCTACATTACTGTCATGGTTTGCCTACCTGATTTTTGTCATGAATCTGAGTTCTGTCATGATTCTAAGTAATAAACAAAACATTTACCTGAATTTAAGTTGAAGACCTGAGCTTGTTTATAAATTATTGAATTTTTTCATTAGAAATGATCAGTTTTCTATAAAATTATGTTGCAACATTGGTCAGGTTACAGCTGTATATAAACAGAAGTTCTGTAAACAAAGTCTTCACTCCTGTTTTATGATGAGTCTGTGGAATAACTTACAGCTGTGTTCATATACAATGAGGAATTATTTAAATTATTCACTGGAATTACAAAGTACTCATTGATGTCTTGGACTGAATAAACTACCTTGGGATTATGGGCTCACTCAAAGATACTCTGGATCATATCACTGTGACAAATCAAGACATTCAAGACTTTTGGCATTCATTGCGGACATTCAATATTTTTTTATTTGAAGGACATTGAGGATTATTTCGGATTTAATTCACAATACTGAGTCATTTGAATTTTCACTATGTATTCGAGGGAACATTAAACTTGCTGGTTTTGCTTCTTTCTGTTACATAGTTTCCGACCTGGAGTTGAAACACTTGGCATATAATTGCAAAATAGAGCTACACCAAAACAATGTCACTTTACTCTGCAAATCCAGAATCTTCAAGAAAAAGTATTTCAATTAAATCTACTTTACAAAGTGACAAATAAACAATCTAAATACAATTTACGAGATGAAAAAAGCAAAGAAACACTGCAATCTTTTGCTAGATGGAGAGAAAAAAATACTGACTGATGGAAAATAAACAGTACCTTTCTGGGAAATTTTATTTTAGATTCAGAAGTGACCAAGACTAAAGCAGATGTACATGAACTGTATACACATATTTTAAATACAAAAAAAAACACATAAAAGAACTTGTGTACATTCTTGAATACTTTGATACATTAATATGTATTCTATACAACTAGCAAAACAAACTATTAATGTTCATAACTGCTCACAAAAAGCAAAAACATGTATTACACTTGTGCCTAATCTTGAACCATTATCTGTTAAATAATTTCATTTTGTAATTCATAGGTGATGTCACTGACCTAATAAAGTGGGCATTATACAAAATACTTTAAACTGACCGTAAAAATCAACTGATAATTACTTAGTTTATTCAAATATTGAACAGCTATGGAAAATGCAAATTTGAATCTGATATTGCATAATGCACAGGCATATCTGTGTCTTCACTGATAGTTCCGCACATGATTTCAAATAGCACTGACCCTGAACTGTTAGCACATAATGTTACAGTAGATCATGGTCTTTTCTGTCTATAGCTGGGGGTATGTTTTACAGTAGTTTCAAAACTTGTCATTCCCTAATGTGTAAAGGGATTATAAAATTAAAAAAAACAATAGAATTAAAAACATATGTGAAGATTTCAAGCAAAATAACAACAATGGGTTACAGGACAAAATGTAAATCAATTAAAAATTCCTAACTGTATATGGTTGAAAACAGAGTTAATAACTGCAAAAAAGCTCCTTGGATTGAAAAAAATCCATCAATTAGCTTCCAATAACAACTCTGCACTGTGTCATGTTTGTAACTGTTTTCATATCTCTTTCATGAGATTGTTTTACACAATAGAAAAGTCAATACATGTACACACTGCAAAAATAATACTAAAATAACTTTCCAAAAACTACATTATGTAATAATTAACTAAAGCATGGATTTCTTAAAAAAGACTAAAAGTGTATATATATATATATATATATATATATATATATATATATATATATATATACACACACACACAGAATAAAACCTGTCTACAGCAGCCACCCATGGAAAAAGGCAAAAGTGGCCTTTGTAGACATGTGGTCTCCAAAGGCAAATTCAGCTATCAAATTTTATCAAATTTGGTTCAGGAAAAAGTTATGTACTATGTACCAAATAGCATTAGCATTATTATCAGTATTATTATTATTATTTCACATGCATTATTATTTGCAGTAGAAGTACACTACCAAGATATATTTAGTCTGGTTATTTAGCAAAAAGAATTCTAAAAAAAACAAAACAAGTTCTACTCTACACGTGCATCAAGTACATTAAGTCATAACTACGCCTTAAAAAAGTCACTGATCCTTGTTTTGCACAATCTCCATCCCCATTTCATGTGCACTGTATGAAACTTCTATCACTGATATCAGCATGTTTGATTGTCCATGATGAATCATAAACCACTTCAGTTTATGTATGCATTCCTGTACTTTGTGTAAAGTCCACATCCATTTATCTAAATATCTTAGGACAGTTTGTATAATTGGGCTTGAAAACAAGTGTTTACACTTTAAACATTGATGGATTAAGCTGTTGCTCAAAGTCACTGAGATCAAAAGACAGTTATTTGGCTTGACTTTGCAACCTTTGATGATTAGTGAATGAAAAGAAGCTTCCTGGGGCTATTGTTATTAGCACCTAAACCGTATGGGGTATCACTAGTACACTGTACCTCTACTTGCAGATTGCATGCATTATTTTTCATGTATTATTTTTTCATCAGAGACAGCTTCAATTCAAAATAATATAAATAACAATTAACAGATTCATCATATTGACAGGAAAAAACAAAGAAAATCAATTTAAAATAGAATTGCTTCGAGCCTTTCCTGTAAGGAAAAACTGCCTTGCTTTCGAAACTACATGTCAATACCTTTGAGAGTCACTGGATTATATTAAGTACAATCAAAATATGAAACATTTAAATATCAATTAACAGTATGCCTTTATATATACCATATCAAGCTCATAAAACAAAAGAAGTTTAATTTTCATACTCGTAGTCACTGCTCCTATGTTCCAGTGACAGCAGAAGGCAGGGTGAAACCACTGCTTGGTTAAGAAACATGTGGCCACCGACTGCAGTGGACAGGTTACGCCTGATTACATGACATTTATATAACAAATTTCCCAGGGGAAAATTCAAATGAATGTTATAACCAGATGACCACTGAACTCAGGTGACCATTAGGATCTACACATACACAGACATACACACTACTTAACACACCACGCCCAATGCCTACAAATGCCAAGATCGATTTGCTCTTATAATCTGTATTTCATTTATAATCCATCTGCATAACAAATTCTTATAATTCAACATTTATTGGTCAGAACCTTTGGTATAAAACTCAGTTTATCATGCAGAAACTGTTTTCTTTCTTTCATTCACAGTAAAATTGACCTCTGACCTTTTGACCCTTAAAAAGACAGGCTTCTTCCTTAAACCAAGTGCATGTCATCCACAAAGTATGTTCACTGTAGATGGTGGACAACTGAAGTTATTGGACATGAACCAAACTGGTATCCAATGGATGGACACATGGAAAATAACATATTAAATACACTTCACATGATGGCAGGCATTTGTAAAGTATTACAAGTTTCTCAATATCAGTGATATTTCGCAAGTATGTGGCAGTACAAAAGAAAAACTGTGACTCTAGCCATATTCCTAACAAAGTCAGATATGACCATTTCTAAATATTCAATATTTGATGAAAAAACAAGTTACATGACTATAAAGCCAGGGATCAATGCAAGGAAATCTGCAAATCATTTCAAAGTAAACAATTTCTTTAACCATGATAATATATTTTCACTAATCTTTCATGAATACAACTGACTGTCAAGTAGTCGTATCTTCCTAGATTATAAATGCTATAAACTGCTTGAGGAAAGCTTTTGGCAAAATGGCATATTTCTATGAAAAACACTTTCTATATTGTAAATTCCTTTTCAGCTCTGGAGCACCTGTACCACTGGTACAGAGGATGGATGAAGGAGAACAGAACCAAACACAGAAGGAAGAGGTCAGTCTGTAAGACAGAGAACATATCCTATTAGACATAGTAAATTCTGAAAATGAAAATTTACATGTTAGGTGCAGTGATAAATATCAGTATGAAAATGCAGGACTGATAGGAACTATAAATGCATATCAGACATTCCATGTTTAGCTATAAAAAAATGCCATCCTATCTATTGGTTACCTCCCTTGACCAATGCACCTTTTGTTTCAGAAATGAGAGAAATTTTACTGGTTCAAATCTTACCTTGGAAACACGAGATACAATGAAATCTCATACTATATTTCTAGGTATAAAATGAAATTATCTTGAGATAACACATTATCTTCACAAATAAAATGAGGGCTACCGGTATATTATTATGGTCACATCAATGTGGCATTATGTAAATATAGAAAACCATGACAACTTGTGTAATGCTGTGATTAACCTTTTGTTATATAATAGCAGTTTTAAAGTGTGACAATGGTTTTTGAGTGTTATATTTTTGTTTAAATCAGCTATCCACAGTCTATACCATATTATTCTGTGTATACTGAAAATTTTTCTTTCAACTTTTCCCATATTATGCCATGGGTTTGACTTGTATATGGAAATTTACATAAACTAAAAGTCATACATGTGAATCGTATGAATGGGAGGATGATATTAATGGTATCAACAATGCTTCTCTTTCCTCCCATCAATGTCTAAAAAACTGTTTTCAAGTAAAAATATTATGATATGAATTTTCAAGATCAGATGGCATAAAGTATTTGTGCTTGTACAAAAAATTCAAATACAAATACTCGATACAAGATTAGCACCATTTTAATTTAGGACATACTAAACAGCATTATATATTGTTACGACACTATGGTCTTAAACAAAGAAACAGAAAAGAGCAAAAAGCAACAAGTTTAGTAAATTTCTACAAATAATGCATTTCCCTAGAATACAAAGTGAAAATTTAAAAAGAAATTACAGTATTGTGAATTAAATCAAAAACAGTCCCAAAAGTTCTATCTCATGTCAAAAGTATAGGGTATTCCAAATGAGTTTCAGTGGTGTTCATGTTCCAAATGAATTCCAATCTTGAATGTGCTCATTTGCCAAAAACATGGAATGATTTGTTGTGCTAACAATCTTGATGTATCACAATGATATAAACAAGAATGTCTTTAAATGAATTCAAAAATAATCCCCAAAGCAGTGATTAAGTCCAAAAAGAATCAATGAACACTCTGTAATTCCAATGTACAATTTAAATAAATAAATCCTCAAATTAGAACTGTACACAACAAGAATGAATCCACTACCAAGACACAATAAGAGGACCAGGTTGAGGTCAAAAGTTCATTTCCAGAACATTCAAAGTTGTGAACAAGGCCACATCTTTTACTAAAAATTTTGTAAAGAACTTGATAAACATCAAGTAGACTAGGTTATTTCTAAAGGGGAAAACCAATGTTCTGAACTCAGAACCATGTAAACATGTTTACCTAGTGGTAATAATGATCTTAAAATATAGTCTACAATCATGACAAAAAAATGTTAAAACACAACAGATATACATAATATCTTTTGGTGAAAACCCCATTTGACGGACCAACCATTCAGGAGCAGTGATAACATTTTCAAGACGGCTGCCACTGTGGATTTCTGATCAGCACTGTTTTCATTATGGACCAAGTAAACACAATAAAAAGTCTTTTGGTGAAAACCCCATGTCTATATGACCATCCATCTTGACGAAGCAGAAGTAACAAGATTCTGAAAATGTCCACCATTGTGACTATACTGGAGAACAGATCAGCACAAGTTTACTTTAGAACAAACTATATACCATAAGAATTCTTCTGGTGAAAACCCCATTTCAATGTCTTTCCATTGATGTGAATTAGCCATAACATGATTTTCAAGACAGCTGCCATGGCAAATGTATTTTGTCAGATCAGCACAATTTTCATTCATGTCCAACAGGATCTTTGAGTATAATCCATATTGATTTGACCATCCATCAAGGAGGAATAGCAATAAGAAGATTTTCAAGATGGTCACTTTGGCAGCTATACTAGAGGTCAGTGCAGCACCATTTTCATAAGGACCAACTAGACATCCAAAGAAGTCTTTCTCTCAAACCCCGTGTCAATATGACTTTCTGTGCAGGTGAAATAGCCATAACAAGGTTTTAAATATGGCTATCTTTTGATAGACGATGAGTACCATTTGTAGGTTTTCCCCCTGGTTGCTATTGAAGCCACAACCAATAAGAGATCAACACAAATTTGGCACAGCATATTCTAAGGAATATTCCCCTCAAGTTTCATCAAAACCAGCCAAGTCAAAAAGAGGGTTTCTATCTAGATGCTATGGAAGTCACGTAATTGCTGGAAAAGCCACTCTTGACAAAAATCTGGTAGAACGAGTCCAAAGAATTGTTCCTACCAAGTCTGATAAAAATGGCTAAGCAGTTTTGAACAGGAAGTTAAAAACAGTTCTTCTACCTGGTTTGATAAAAAAAACTGGCCCATTCTGGAGAATAAGTAGAAGATACATTTTCCTGACAATGCTATGGAAGTCAAAGCAGATATAATTCTGACAGTGTGTCTTAAGAAACATCCTTATTCCTTACAAAATCTACATCAAAAATAGATCAGCTGTAATGGAAAAGAAGTTGAAATTAAGTTTTCCTTATGGTTGTTATGAAAGCCACAAAACTGTTAGATGCTCATCGGAGTCAAAATTTTGATAGATGAAAGAACATTTCTGATAAAACATTTGTAACAAGTGTGATAAAAACAGGCTCAGCCATTTTGGAGAAGTTAAAATAAGTTCTCCATATGGCTGCTTCGGAAGCATGCATTAGCCACTTTAAACACAACTGTGGCAGAGCAAGTCCTAACGAATTTCCTACCAAGTTTGATCCAAAAGAATCAGCATTGTTTTGAAAACAAGTAAACAATAATTAATGTGGATGGCTGGACAAAGGGTCATGCCATAGGCTTACATGACCTGCAACCAGGATAGCTAAAACTTAAGTCAGTGAGATTCCTCCTGATTTGGGGTAAAATCTCCTGATAAAATTGTGTACATTTCCCTATTTTAATTTGAGGCTGTCACATATATGGAAATAAGCCACCATATTTCTGATCCATCTGACAAATGACAACTCCGTCTAGCTGAATGTCTTGTATAGCCATACCTTACTGTAAAATCCCTGAGTATAAAGCAGTCCCTCATAGAACACTGATATAGTTTTGGATCCAATTAAAATGTTTCAGATTTGTTTTATAATTTCTAATTTATTTCCCTTATAGTTTTAGATCTTGAATTTTCAGAAACAATTAAAATAAGATTTATCATTTTTAAATACCCTTGTTTTTCAATATGACACAGCCTTATCAGACCACACCTCAATATAACATAGCTTTACTTACAACAAATGTCACTTGACATAGCTTTACTTGTAATAAAAATCACTTGACATAGCTTTACTTGTAACAAAAGTCACTTTTACATTTCCAATTAACATCATTATAGACAGGGAGAACTGTACATGCTTCAACTTTTTTTTATTTCACAAAAAAGATATTCTGATTGTCTTTTAAACCAGTTTATTGTAAAAATAAACATTCAGCAATCATGTGTCATCAAATTAGATTTTTCTTGTTTAAATATATACATAAATAAGACATATTTAACTGCAATTTCATATCAAAACCAGATATACAAAAACAAACATGATGCAGCTAAGACAATAGCAAGGAGGGATGAATTATGTTTTGAAACTTTCTTACAAAACATGCATTTGCTTACAAGTAGAGTTCAACCACAAACAACAAAGATCCAGATCTTTCAATGCATAATGCACTGGCAGACCAGGGCCTTTGTTCTTCTGAACAGTTTTGACAAACTGTATAGACCCATATCTGCCAGTTTCATTATGCAACATTAGTAAATGCAGTAAGTAAATAGCAATACCATTGCACATAAAATGTCTAGAAGAATACTCACATGGAGAGGGGCTTCCACATAGGTTTCAGCCCATGTGAAGAATGCAAACTGTAAAAACCCAAACACACCTCCAGAAATAATCATGATCCCATAAAGCAGGCCAAAATACTCACTTGGAAACCTGGAATAAATTATACATACTATATATACACACATAAAAACAAAGTAGAACAGGATTCATTATTTTGTGTGCACATACTTGATATTTTAAGAAACAAACTTATATGTTCAAAATCCATAATGAAATGGGAAATAACAGTAACAGCACAGCCATAACAGCCACAGTTGGACTCCATAAATGAACAAAATGATATATGAATAAGTAATATTGTGAAAAAGTCTGTATTTCTGCTGTCAAAAAGACAAATCAAAATTGAATAGTGAACCCTGTTAATCTAGACATTTCTCTTCCCTGTTTTCTTGTGAATTAACAGGGATTATATTTTAAGAAATTGCTTAAAGAATTCTGGACAAAGCCCCATCCCAATAATTGTTCTATTTTGCTGTGTGTTTTCTTGGAAAGACTTACATCCCATTTGCATATAAGGCTATAAAATTCTGGAAGTGCTATAAAAAATTCATCCAAAAGATCATTTGTACTTTAAAACATTTACAGACCTGTCTTCTCAGTAATGCAGTTGATTTTTTTCCAAAAGCTGGGCCAGTTTTCAGTAAGGTGTAACAAAATATCATGTACTGCTATTGTTAAACTGGAAAAAATGCATTTAAAAGTCCAGAAGTGATATTCAAGACTGCTGTAATAATGGTAAACATCGTGTTCAACTCAAAAGTTTGTAAAGTTTACTTTAGCCTTAATTACCTCCAGTAGTTTCACAAACTGCTGTTCCTAACCCTACAGAGCTCAATGGCTACTTGATATCTCCCAACCTGATATAATCCTTTAAAACAGAATGGTGTGGTGATGACAAACATCTTTCCCACCATGTGACATACTCATATCAACGTATGATGTCCACTAAACATAATTGTTCCCCTTCCTGCTTTTCCCCCCAAGAATCTGAATATTCCATTTTATTCTTCTGTACTATGAAAACTTTTTAAGATGTCATTCGACTTTTTGTCCTGAACGCTTGCATGTTGGATGCCATTAAAACAAAAACAATGGCTTGATCATGCAGACATTTTGCTGCATAAAATATGTGCAGTTTAAAGCATCTGAGGTACTCAGAGGTAAAGCTAGTTGGGTTTCGTGAAATATTCCACTGAATCTAATGTGAAATTCAGATCATAATCAACATGGTCAATCCAGTAGCCAGATTTTGCAGCTAAGAATCATTTCCTTTATTTGTGTTTTTATTTCGCAAGTCTGTATTTATAGAGAAATTTCTGCAAGACATATGGCAAATTGTAAGGGTTGGCAGTTCTGCACTTAGATATGCAATCCAAATTTACCTGACATCACTGTATATTTCTACAGATAATTGATATAAATATGTCACTGTTAAACATCATACAAAGATCTGCCAGATTCATCTTTTTCCTGTTATTTTCCTCTTCTGATAGAGGGATGAACAGACATATAGGTAGGTAAGTAGATTTATAAATAGATGGATAGATACACATATATAATCAGACAGATGAACAGATAAGCTCAGAGATGGTCTGATTGATAGATATCTTGACAGAAGGATGTGGTTACTGCAGTGAGATACAGCTCTAGACAAAAAATAAATAAATACATATATGACCTACATAGCACTGAGGAAAGCAGCTGCCATGCTGTACAGGAAGGACCTGAAGAGTGTCATGATGATAAAAATCAAGTACAGCAGACCCTGCACTGGAATTAAAACCAAAACTGATAACAGGACAGCCAGGGAACTGGCTATTGCTAGAGGCAACACAGCAGGCATCAGATTTTGTCGCAGGCTTGATCGGCTATCTGTAAGGAAAAGACTATCCAAATTTAGTCATATATCAAAAAGGGCTTTTAAATTCAAAACTTTTCATGACATTTTATAATATCTTCCTTATCTTGATGATTTCAAGGCATGTGTGTGTGTGTGTGTGTATGCATGTATACGTATATGCAGATGAATGTTATGAAATAGGAAATAAAGTTCTTATGTTTGGAGTTTTATGATAAACCAAACAATAACACTCTCTACTAAAGGATTCTCCTCTTTGATTCTTCCAACCATACTTGAACAGTGTGGGAGAAGATGAAGTTTACAATTATATGTCCCTTCAACACTGTAGTCAAGTCTTTGCAAAGGTTCTGCTTCAAGCGATTTTTTGAAGGTGTGACAATGATGTTCATTTTTTTCCAAAAAAATCTAATTCTTCATTGGAAGTTTCAATTTTTTTTTTACCTTCTTCTTGGTTTTTCTGGGTTTTATCAGTTTGTTCACTAGAATCAACATATTCATGTAATTTGTTTCTAAATTCACAATCTGTAAATGATATTGGGGCAAAGGCATTATTTGTCATTCAATATCTACCTCTTAGCAAAACACTGCAGAGTTTGCAAATATCATGTGACTGAAGCAAGTGCTTATGGGAATCGTCATGACAACAATCACTGATGTTGCTGAACAGGTTGACTATCGTATTCTTACCCAAGAAACGTAATAGGATATAATAAGTATACAACTGGAAATTTAAACTGGTATTTCGATGGGACATTAAATAATCTAAATTTATGCCACAGTGTCAAATATTCAAAAACAAAGAATATTAAACTTGTATTTTGAATTTAATTACATTACAAAAACTTTACCATTCCATCAATTTTGTGATAAAATGATATTTCTGGATTGCTGTGTCCGACCAGCTCCATTATTGTGTGATCCTACTTCTAATCCAATCCTAATCCTAACTACACACCTATTAAGACAGATATGTCATTGTGGCCTATTTTCACACCTCTGAGGAGAACAAAGATATGAATGCCTACTCTGTGATGAGAACAATGATGTTAATGCCTACTCTATAAGAACAAAGATGTTAATGTGCTCTCTAATGATGAGAACCAAGATTTATATGCCTTTTCTATGATGAAAAAAAAAGATGCCTATGCCTACTTTAATGAAGAGAACAAAGATGTTAATGCCTACTCTATGGTGAGAACAAAATGTTAATGCATACACTAATAACAAGAATATAGAATGCCTACTTTAATGATGAGAAGATCTTAATGCCTACTGTATGAGAACAAAGATGTTAATGCCTACTCTATGATGAGAACAAAGATGTTAATGCCTACTCTATGGTGAGAACAAAATGTTAATGCATACACTAATGACAAGAATATAGAATGCCTACTTTAATGATGAGATGTTAATGCCTACTGTATGAGAACAAAGATGTTAATGCCTAATGTATGATGAGAACAAAGATGTTAATGCCTACTCTATGGTGAGAACAAGATGTTAATGCATACACCAATGACAAGAATATTGAATGCCTACTTTAATGATGAGAAGATCCTAATGCCTACTGTATGAGAACAAAGATGTTAATGCCAACTCTAAGGTGAGAACAAAATGTTAATGCCTACACTAAAAACAAGAATATCGATTTTAATGCATACTCTAATGATGATTACAAAGATGATGTCAAAAAGTGAGGGTCCATCTGATGCATATGTTGCACAGACAAGACTAAGACAGGGGATCATAAAGATGGATTCATACTTGCAAAGCATCTCTTCTGCCAGTCATAGACAACTCCAGTGAGGAAGGAGGACAGAAGACCACCCATCATGATGTAGAAACAAATGTTGGTGAAGTGGCTCACTGAAAGGTAAGGACATGCAAACCATATCAAATAAGATTCCATGATTTCCTATTTTGTAGCACCTTAGTTTTTCTTTTTAAATTTCTTTTCTAATATCTATAGGCAGCCATTGAAAATATTTTTAAAATATGCAAATTGTATTCATTAAGGCACAACATATCCACTGAAATCTGTATATAACTGCTAAATAAGAGACATTCTATTTACAAAGATGAAATATGTGGAAAAAATTTTAACAGGTTGCTACTTCGTACAAGGTGTTGTTGTGATCAGGTGTCTCATGTATAGAAGCATCTTTTGTGATCCAGTTTACTGTTGATGTTTCATCTGTGACTGGGTGTCCTATATATGGGAGTGTTATTTGTAATCAGGTTCTATGTACATGGCAGCGTCCTTTGTGATCATGCATCTTGTATATGAAAGTATATTTTGTGATCAGGTGTACTGTATATGGATGTGTCCTTTGCGATCAGGTGTCATGTTTATGGAAGTTATCATTTCAGACAAGTGTACTGATCTGGTGTCTTTTAAATGAAAGAGTCTACTAAAAAGAATTTCGTGCTATGGCAAATATTGGTGTAATTGGGTTGCAAATATATCAAGCCAATCAGTCAAGAAACACATGATCAGAACCCAATGTGAAGACTGTTCCAGAAAATGAAATCACACCTGGCTTGACATTAATAAACATTCTTTACCCGTAAATGTACTAAACTCAAAATTGCATACCCCTCAAGATTCCTACTAATATCAAGTTTAAGGTATTTATCTTAACGTATAGTCTCAAATTCACATGCTCTTTTGAAATCTAAGATTCCATTGCAATTATTCTACTGTGCTTTACAAATGATCAGCATGTGAGGTTTGAGCTGTGATCTACATATCAAGTTTAAATATTTTACGACAAGAGGACCTACAATTAACAGGTATTTATACACCTGAGAAATCTACTGGCATTCAAGGAGTGATTCATATCAACAGGTCACCTATTGCTCTTTTCAAAATGTGATACAACGTTTAAAAACTCAGTACAAAGTGTCCATACTGCTACTGGCTGGTACCACCACTGCTGACAAAGTAATGCCTATGCTTTGCTGATAAAACAGACGTTAAGGCAACAAGATGATAACGATGGTGACAATTAAGATAACTATAACAGTGAGGTGTGTAATGCAAAACTTAATTTAGATGATGTGCTCCTACTTCATGCATTTAAAAATTAATACCCATTTTTTCGTCTTTATTCAGGACCCTGTTCAGGTATGGATTGAGTGTCCCTATCACATAGTAGAACCTCAGCTGTAGAATACATAGCCAGACTAAGTGGATAATATAGAGTGGTTGTCTAACACAGCTCATCAAAGTGGGTAATTCTTTCTTCTCATAGTTGTTTTCTTTGAGGACTCCTGTCTTCTCATCTACTACATCACCTATGAAATGCAATTAAATCAATACTGTCAGAAAATAAAATGCAAAATATGTATTTTGAGTGAATAAAGTGGTTTGTAGGGTTCCTGATTAATATTTAAAACATCTGCTAACTTTTTGTACATGTATGAGAGAACACCATTCTACGTTTGAATTTTACTCATAACTGTTACTTTAACTGCCCAGAAACATAATGAAACAGAATTTGCAAACAATTATCACCTGCATTGGGCTGTCAAATACATGTATATAAGAAGTCAAGAAAACAGCTTTTAAAGAGTAAATATTTTTTTAAAAAATAATACTTACCCTATCACAATGCATTATAAGTACATCCACTACATCACAAATCCAGCTGTCTCAAGAACAGAAAGACACTCACGACGTTATCTGCCTTGTTTTCACAGCAACAAAAGATAAAAGTCAGATGAGAGTGGTCTCCCCTTGAAAAGAGGGATTGGCAACTCCTCATGGAGCAGATGTGCATGTTCATACAGGGATGTAACTGTGTAGATGGCTTGGAAGGGGTGTTCCCATATTATGATCTGTGATCTGTGTATTATGATCTGGTAGGTATTGTTTAAATAAAATAATTTCTTCTTTAAATACCTTACCTGATCATAATAAATGAGGAGAATAGGTAAGAAATGGACGGAGTTAATCCTGTCTCCCAAGAGTTCCTGGTTACAACCTCCTAACACACCTGAAGTAGATTCTAGTCTCAAATAAGATATGGGCAAGGGTTAGGATGCGGTTAAAGAAAGGATGCAGTTTAACGAAAAAAATATTGCTTCCACAGATCCAGCAAAAGTATGGGTTGATTAACATGAAGGCAAATAGTATGAGTTGATAAATATATAGGCAAATAGTATGGTTTGATTAACTTTGTGGCAAACTGTACGAGTTGATGAATATGGAGGCAAATAGTATGGGTTAATTAACTTTGAAGCAAATAGTATGGGTTGATTAATATTGTGGCAAAAAACACGGATTGATTAATATGGAGTCTATCTCACTAGTTCTGCCTGCTGTAACAGGAGTGTCTAGTGAGCAGATCTTGTATAATAGGTGGGTCAGTGAGACGTGAGACATCGGTTCAAAGGGTGCTTTGTTCAGCAACATCAAAACCCATTGCATTCAGCGCAAAGGACCAAGGGCTTGGGTCAAGAATGGTGAATATTTTGCAAGGTCCGTGGTGTTTGTTCTGGCCTAAGTTCTCTATTCCATATATGAAAATATGTGAGATTGTAGAAATGTCACATGAATGCCACAGAAAGAAAATGTAGCCTCCAAAAGCTAAAGGAAGTTAGCTATCTGAGTCACCTTGGTTGTGTTGGGAGATATGTATATTTGCTCGTACCATCAAATGTAATTATTTAAGGTAATGGACCTTTCTGCATAAGCATTGCAGTCCACCACCTGTTTGGAAAACCTTTTCTTTCTTCATTAATATACCATGCATGCAAGTTGAAATGTTTCAGCAGGCAAGAAGGCACGGTTTTCTTGGAAATCTCCTCCATCAGGTGCAAGAGGTGCTTGATTCTTTATTCTTTCCACCTGTGAGGAACTATCAGGTTTGGTTGGCACATGGATACCTTCACTTTCTGCATCATTTATGGAATGGGGGGGGGGTAATGTGAAATGTGTATGTGTTAGGACCTTTCCAGTTCAGGGAAAGGTCATTGTCGGCAAAGGCTTCAAAATCTGGGACCAGTGAGGCAAATGTTCACTGCACTGAGATCCACAAGATGTTGACACCAGGGGGTGCAGATAAGACTTAAGTGTGAGTGGTGATGAGACAATTCCATGGGGAATAGCTGATTAAGGTGGGACAGTGGGCCTGCCAAGACATTAAGCCTGCCGAGGATGTGGTGGATTCAAATATGAATCTGATGACACCATCTGAGAAAACACTAAACCCATGAGGAAAGGTCTCTGGACTTGTTTCCCAATGTGTTCTGATGCATTAAATGACAGCTGAGTTGTCAAACAGAATGACAGCAGCTTTTCCAGATAACATCACCCGCCACAATGAAAGGCATTCATTATGGCCTTCATCTCCAGGAAACCAATGTGCAAAAACACACCTCTAAAGGCCAAATCCCACCCATTTCTGGAAAGTAGGACAGGAATTGGGCACCCAAGACACTTATGCTGTCATCTGGACAGACTGTGATTTCTGACAGTGTATTTCTATAAGACACAAACACTGTTCAGAAAGGTTCTGAAATACCTGTCCACATGAATGAAGTGATGGGATGGAATGATAACAAATCTGTCAGTGTTGACAAGGAATCCAAGGTGAATCAAGAACAAAACATGGGATAACATGTCTTGATAATCACCTGATGTTTTTGTACACTGTCGTCCAAGTAGTCCAATATCAAGGATTTGGAGGTTGTTCTGAATACTGACAAGAATATCCTTGAATCTTAAGAACTGAGACTGAGGCTAAATTAACTGGTAAAGTGTGGTCCTGCATGCAAACTTAGGAGTTTCTAGGATGGAATGGAATTATGAAGGTATACATCTTGGAGGTCTATACTTACTGGTGTTGAGAACCAAGTTTGCATTCTTATTCTCAACTTGCACTGTGTTGGTTGAGCAATCTTATATCTATGACTAGACAAAGCAAAGGATTTCATGCAGACTGAAGTGAGATGCAAGTGATTCATAAAGGCGGGCACCTTAGACCACTTGGCTACCCAGGGCCCCTTCTGGAGAGAAGTTCAACAAGAGCCAAAAGGTCAGCTGGTTCCATTTACCCTTTCAATAACAATGAATTAACACTAGTTAGAAAATAATGCATAGCCCAGAAATTTCCAGGTTTGCTTGAAACAAGTATTATGTTTAAATGCACATGCAAACACACACACACACATGCATGTATGCAAACACAGACACACAATGATTCAGGTAATAAAGTGTAAATTTCCAGAAATCATAGTATTTACCTCTTACCAAGGTAAGCGATAGCAATCAAACTGATGAACTATAATATATTTCTCATTCTGTCTCACCTGTTGACCATGCTATGATATGTTGGATTACTTTTTAAATATAAAATCTTTATACACTCTGTGTGAGTGTGTGTGTGTGAGATTTGGATTTTTAACATAGCTTTAACAATTTTGCAGTCATATCACTACGATGTCTGCAGCGTGGCAGTTTATAGTGATGTCTAACACGGGCATCATGCCATGTAGCATCATGTCCCATCAAGTCACATTATTCTGACACCAGGCTGACCAGTCCTAACACTAACCTCTTACTGCTGAGTGACTAGCATGGCAGCTGTAAGGACCATTTTTATAAGTATTTGGCATTGGTATTTGGGTTCAAACCCATGACTTCTGTCATCCAAGGCAGATGCTCTAACCACCAGGCCACTGGAGTGTTCTCTTTATACATTGTTAACAAAATTAATCTTGCAATAATGCCAAGAAAATGACATCTACAATATGTCTTATATGTTAATGTACATACATCTGAGGCACTGCTTACTTAAATTTCCATTTAGGGAGAGAGTACACATACGCATTTGAATGTAAAAAGAGTCATCTATGGCTTATCTCTATTGAATTTCACCTGCAAAGCTGTTAACATGGAATCTAGCAGTGTGTTTTTCACGTAACTGAGTATGTCTAGATACGCCTCTGTGAAATGAATGTACCTCCTTCCATCGACCTTTTCAGCAGCTCTATAGTGACATCTTTCTCATCTGCTACTTCTGGGTTTGTCCTGGTAGCCTCCTCTTTGGGGATGAAATCTTTAGGAAGGAAGACAAAGGTGCTGACAAGGACCAAAGAATGCAAGGCTGCGAGGAAGTAGTATGAGTGATGACGAGCGATTCCAGATTCGTATGCTATCTGCAATAATAAAGTAATCAATATATATAAACTTACAGCTAAAAAAGATTTTGAAATCTTTCATTCTTCACTGAATAACAGTCAATCTGCTTCAAAGATCAAATTTGATTTCCAAACTTGCAAATGAAAAAGATTTTCATTTCACCAATCTGATTTTCAGCATTGAAAAGGTCACACAAAAAAAGAAAAATCAAATAAATGTCCACTTTTATATTAAAACATACATAACAAAACTATTAAATCACATTTCCTTCAATAATAAGCATCCCTAACTCCACATGCTTGCACTAGTACAAAATCTTTAAGGCTGGTAACCACCCACACACACTTCTACAGTCTACCTGGCTGACACAGTCATCCACTTTTACACAATTAACAAGGCCAGCACACCCCTTCACACACACACAATTTTACAAAATTTCAAAGACGGGCACATGCAGTTCCCCCAAAAGAGATTATAAAAAAATCTGGGCCCCAGGTGGCAGAGTGGTCTAAAGCATTCACCTTTACCAATCACTGCCATCTCACCTTTATCCATGTGGGTACAAGTCTCAGGTTCAGCCAATGTGCGTATTTGAGAAAGCTGCCAGTAGCTTACTGTGGGTCAGTGGTTCTTACAGGGGTTTTCCCTATGTTCTTCCTCCACCTGTTATACTGGCTGCCATGTATGGCCTATCTTGTGTTAAGAAATGGCATTAAACACAAAACAACAACAAAATAATAAATTTAATCAAAGTCAGTGATTTTTTTTTTTTGTATATGTCCCCAAGATTGTAATCTTGAACGAGCATTTCTGGATAATGATCTACGGGACACAATATCAGTTATGGAATTAAACTTTCATAGCATGTGTATTATTATGTCAGGACTTTTATGTACAAATACATTTTGCAAAACCAACTGCTAATGCCATAGACAAATGACAAATTTTAATTAGAATGGTCAAATATATTGTATTTGTGGTGGAGACGATTGACGGAAGATGATACTAAATGAAAGCGTGAACTGTTCAAAGATATTTTCATCTTCAGTGTATTAAAATGAATTGTGTGTTTAACATGACACCGTGTCAAATGTCAAAAGTGAGTATTCTCAAAATGCTTTTGGAAATGTGAAATTATATATTAATGATTGGCTTTTTTTAATGATAACCAAATGATTGATTGCATCCCATGAAAACTGAAAATCATTATGTTTCAACTTGTTTGTGTGTCCATTTGTTTTGCCTCTGTTTATCGATGGATCTAATAATTTATGAAACAACAAAACAGATGGTTGAAATTTCTAATGTTTTATTTGAAGAAGAAAGGAGAAATGTCAGGAATTCAGTCTCATGTGATTGACATGTGCAACAAAATGTGATGCATTAGGATATCCTTAAGCACAAAATGAGACATGCCTTCATTATTATGTGGAAAGAACAACGATGTTAGGTGCTAGTTTGCATGGAAAAGGAATCAAAATGGTGGATATGGAAGTTCACACGTTTTGAGACATCATGTGAAAATGGATAGCCAATATTGTGACAACATACCATTAAACAGCATGCATAAACATCATGACAGGGCATAAAAGATTAAAAAAACATTCTTTTCTAGGATATCCAAGGTTATTGTAAGTCTTTAGTAATCATATGCTTAAAATCTGCTTCAGAAGCTGTTATTAATGTACACCCCTAGAATACTGAAGATATCCTTGCCTCAGCATGATGGAAAAGATTCCTTGCCAGTGGAAGAATTCTTGTCTCAGGATATATGGTGATCAAATGGAATAACATGTCAAAAATCTTTTTGATAATTATGAATCATTATGAAATTTTGAAGCATTATGTTAAAGAGCACTCACTAATAATTTTAATGACTATTTTATAATTATTTCAAAAATAACTGGTCACTGATGAAGATTAAGGTACTAGACAAGTGATCAAACCAGAATACCAAATATTATGATTTCAAAAAGAGATGATTTCTCTGCAAATGACAAGTTTGGTGATCTAATTAATTTTTTTCATTTTGATTGCAAATATCTACTTTATAAGTCTTGCTGTGTTTCAAAATGACCAAAATTTACACGACAAAAAAGTGATGTTATATACTACAAAAACAAGGAAAAATATTTAGCAAAGCATTTGAGAAAAAGCAGACCCTAATACTACATCCAAATCATTGTATCTGATAGTGTTCTGTACTTTTATGCAATATCTCAGTAACACCATAATATTCTTGATGAGCATTAGCACACGTGTATATTTTTTCTTTGTGGCTGATTGTGTGTGTCTGAGTCTGTAAAAGAGAGAGAAAGAAAGAATTTGTATTTGCATCTATTAATACAGACTGTGACATCTGGACTTTTCAACAATTATGTACAAAACCAAAAACAATATGTTAGGTGGAGTTAATGGGAGTATGTAAAAATCCTGATATTTGCAATGTCCAGACAAAAGAAGCCAGATTTTAATGTGTGATCATTGGGCTTTAAGTAACTTTGTAGTGACATAAGAAAGGCAGCTGGAGCAAAGTGCCTTACCCAAGGACACACCAAGGCATCTGACACAGGCTGATCAGATGATAGGATTTCAACCTGCATCCATTTTGTAACGGGTCTAGCATGCTAACCACTCAGCCACCTTAGCACCTCACCTGAGAAATGACCATCAAAGACAAAATGTAACCCAAGCAAGTGAAGAATAAAATGTGGGCCACAATGACCTATATTACTCAAACTGAGCAGTAGAGCTCATCATGATGCATCCCCTCACCAACATTTCATGATATAAATAGGATTGTCTGTAATCAGGATGCCAAAAAAATCTATTTGGTTATGAGCTACATGAAGAAAAAAGATTAATATAAGGAAGTAAAATATTAAAGGTAGGTCATTGTAACCTTTCTTTGCTGTATGGGTGTGCTATTAAAAGAGATGGATACAATCATCTAGTTGATGATTCTAGCATGAACACAGCTTGAGATAAACTGAAAACAATTAAGTCAGTTAAGTCTGAAAAACAGGTCACAGTGACATATTTTGTTATGAGGGTAAAGTATTCCTCAAGATGCATTTCCTCACCAAGTTTCATGAATCTATGCATAACAGCATATATACAGGGTGCAGAAATTTGTTTTGGTCACAAGCTAATTGCACACCTAAGCAGTAAAATGTGAAATGAAGGTCATATTGACCTTGTTTTGTTGTAAGGGTGCGATAAAGATGGATATAATCATCTAATTTAATGGTACAAGCATGAACAGAGCTTCAGAAGAAGAAAAAACCCAAACAGAAATGTAACCAAAGTAGTGAAGCATGAAATATAGGTCAGAATGAACCATTTTTGTGTAGTATTCCTCAAGATACATATTCTCACCAGTTTCATGACTCTAGAAATAACAGTATATGGTGCAGAAAAACCTCTTTGGTTACTCTCTGAACACACAACGTAACCTAAGTGAATAAAATGTGAAATGAAGGTCTCAGTGACCTTCTGATGTAAGAGTGAAGTAGTGAAGCATAATATTTCGGGAGACATGTCAAGCAAGAGCCAAATAGTTTGGAAGCTCTTATCTAAATATCTATGTAGAAAATAGGGATTAGATATGTCAGGTGAATAAACATTAATGCAGATTTATTTCCATGCTTTCAAGTAAAGCAGAAGAAGAATCATAAATCATATAGTCATACAAGCTGATAACTTCATTACCGGGACTAAATTTTTAACAATCATAGAAAAATGACCCAACACAATGCAAAGTAATCATATACAAAATGCCATTTCTGAACAAATTTCAGACCTCAAGGAAGAAAGCAGAAATTTAATTAACACTGACTCAGGTGTTCTAGGTAACTACCTTGACAAGCAACTGTACAGCTGAGGACATATCAAAGCCTCCACACAAAAGACCCACAATGGATGAACTTTCCTTTCCAAACAAGTTGGATACCTGAAAATACAAATTATAAAAGATGAGGTACATTCATTTTGATACCATTTGCATATTGTGTTCATTTAATATAAAGAATCTGCATCCATGTTGAGAATAAATTCTTGACTGCTCATGATTTAAGCATTGTAGACCTCCAGATGTTCACAGGACTCTTGAAGCTGTCATTGGACCCAAAGAGTTATCTACAAGATATCCCATACATCAAACATGTTATTCAATAATTAAAGTTGTCAGCTCTACGTGTGTTTGTTTTCCTCTCTCTCCCACATTAAACAGAAATTGTCAAATAATTGATCCAAATAATACAACTGATAAAGATTAATTATGACGAAGCTGTGATATTTTTGCAACACAAAATGAGTAAGTTCCATCTATATCAGAACTAAAGTTTAATTAGTAGCAGAAAAATATGGGGCTTGGGGATTATTAAAAAGAAATTATATTCAAAACAAGTAATTATCTATCAAAATTGACATTAATGTTAAAGTAATTATTTCTTAAATAAGACACATCCATACATAATCAAACTTGTCTATAGCAGCAGCTCATGGGAGAAGGCAAAACTGGCCTTTGTAAACAGTCAACTGCTGTACACATATTCATCTTTTAAAATTTGGTTTTGAACAAATACCATCCCCCAAATATCATTATTGTTATCATTATCATTATTATTATTACATTATCAAGACTGTTTTGTGTGCACTATTGAACAAATTCATAAAATACTGGTATATGTTGTTCTCGCCCAAAGTTATGTTCCACGCAAGATTATTGTATCCTGCTTATGTTAATCCATCCTATGAATCAGATTATCACTGACTTAAAATAATCACCAACCTTAGTTTGTTTTGTGCACCATGACAAAATACTGATTTCATTACGGATTCACAACTGACATACGACAGAAAGAATGATTCTTTTGGTCAGTCATGTTGTATAAATTAGGCTTTGAAACAGCTGATCATGTTTTCAGAAACAATATGTGAATTATCCAATTGCTCCTCTCAATGATAGCAAGTTCAAGTAAGATAAGAAAACTTTTTTTTTTCTAGTACAATGTTTCTTCAATAATACTTACCAAATTATAACAGGGAGAACTACTATTTAGTAAATCCCGCCCTTGCAGGTTAAAACATTTTAGCTGAAAGGTTTATAGTTATCTGCCCACCTAGCTGGCAGATAGTGATCTCCCTTTGACACAGGGTTGGAGCCTATGATATAAATACTTCAATTACTGGAGCAGATGGCATGCTCTCCATAAGACTGTAACGGGGGGGGGGGGGGGAGGGGGAGGAGGCTGAGAGGATGTATTATATGTATTATAATCCGGTAATTATTACTGATGAAATACTTTTTACTAGAAAAAACAGGTTTCTTCAAATACATTACCCGATTATAATAAGCTTATGAGAATAAGAGGAGGGAGTTACATCCTCTTACACCAGAGAGGGATCTCCAGTCCCCTAGAGTATGTGAGACATCCTCTAGATAACCAGAGTGGAGAATAGACTGTATCAACTCCATCTATTGGGAGCAGCTTTGAAAGGAAATTTTTTTCCCTACCACAAATCCAGCAGAGGTCATGAAGCCGTATCCTTATGAAGCTTTCAACTGACCCAGAAGGTAACCTCTTGCAACATGGCTATAGGTCATACCAGGTCAGTGCAAGCCTTTCGGGATGAGAGATAAAAGCTGGAGAAAGTGGACACTGAATTCCATACTACAACATGGATAAAGTCAGTTAGGTATTAGTTTGGCTCAAATGCAATGCTTGTAGCGATTGCCCTAACCTCGTGAGTTGAAATACGTACCAAATTCAATTGATTTGGTATTATTTTCCGATATGCAGAAAGAATAACCCATTTTCTCCAGGATGAAAGAGTAAAAGGTGTAATCGTCCTTGATGCACTGGCTTAGACCTTTTTAAATACCACTTCAGAGCCTGCACTGGGTCCTGTAGATGACCTTGAATTGAAGTGTTCAGATTAGCAAAAGAGTCTGAATTCCTATGAACAGGAGCTTGTTCTTGTCAATGAAAGCAGGGGGTGTCTCATCCTGATGAAATTACAAGTAGTTCTGGTCAACAGATAAAGCATGTGTCTCGCTAATTCTCTCCACTGTCACTAGTATGAGTATGAAGCAAGACTTATTTGAGGTGAATCAATGAATCTCTTGAAAGCAGTTCAAATGGTGTCTTATTCAGCCAGGTTAGCACCCATGACAAATTCACTTTAGGTACAGAGCAATGCCTTGGAAGGTTGAACTCGAAATTTTACAGCATATCAGACAGATCTTGTTAAATATCCCATCTTCCATGATGATTCAGTGTATCAGAGATCTTGTTAGATTTCTTATCTTCCATGATGATTCAGTGTATCAGAGATCTTGTTAGGTATCCTATCTTCCATGATGATTCAGTGATCAGAGATCTTGTTAGATATCCTATCTTCCATGATGATTCAGTTTATCAGAGATCTTGTTAGATATCCTATCTTCCATGATGATTCAGTGTATCAGAGATCTTGTTAGATATCCTATCTTCCATGATGATTCAGTGTATCAGAGATCTTGTTAGGTATCCTATCTTCCATGATGATTCAGTGTATCAGAGATCTTGTTAGGTATCCTATCTTCCATGATGATTCAGTGATCAGAGATCTTGTTAGATATCCTATCTTCCATGATGATTCAGTGTATCAGAGATCTTGTTAGATATCCTATCTTCCATGATGATTCAGTGTATCAGAGATCTTGTTAGATATCCCATCTTCCATGATGATTCAGTGTATCAGAGAACTTGTTAGATATCCTATCTTCCATGATGATTCAGTGTATCAGAGATCTTGTTAGGTATCCTATCTTCCATGATGATTCAGTGATCAGAGATCTTGTTAGATATCCTATCTTCCATGATGATTCAGTGTATCAGAGATCTTGTTAGATATCCTATCTTCCATGATGATTCAGTGTATCAGAGATCTTGTTAGATATCCTATCTTCCATGATGATTCAGTGTATCAGAGAACTTGTTAGATATCCTATCTTCCATGATGATTCAGTGTATCAGAGATCTTCTTAGGTATCCTATCTTCCATGATGATTCAGTGTATCAGAGATCTTGTTAGATATCCTATCTTCCATGATGATTCATGTATCAGAGATCTTGTTAGGTATCCTATCTTCCATGATGATTCAGTGTATCAGAGATCTTGTTTGATATCCTATCTTCCATGATGATTCATGTATCAGAGATCTTGTTAGGTATCCAATCTTCCATGATGATTCAGTGTATCAGAGATCTTGTTAGATATCCTATCTTCCATGATGATTCAGTATATCAGAGATCTTTGTTAGATATCCTATCTTCCATGATGATTCAGTGTATCAGAGATCTTGCAACAGTAGCCTTTTATCATGATTGGTGCTGTTTCTCATCAAAGAGCTCAAGTTAGCTATTAAGGTGTTGATGCGATCAGCTGTGCAATGTATTTGTGCTCACACCATTGTGTAAAAATTCTTTTTTCCTTTTACACTTCTGATGGAGGGCTGTCTCACTCTCCACCACTTTATGAGAGAACTATTTGCATGTGAGGGTTTGTTTAATATGATCCAGATGTGCAGGTTCAACAATTCTGGATTGGAATGGAATAGGTCACTGATTCGTGACTCACTGATTCATGACTTTTCCTACTTGAGTGGAACATTCAGGATAAGGCAACACTCCATTTCTCTTGCTTTTTGTATCACATTTGGAAACAGGTGTGTTGGTGAGTAAGCATATGCATCCAATCCATGGAAAGATCACTGACTGGCCAAGCATTCAGATCTGGGGCTGGCAATACAAAGGTTGCGAGTTGTGCAGTCCCCCTGTTGTCAACAGATCTGCCTGTGGCCTATCCTAATGGTTACACATGCATCTGAAAGGGATGAAGTGACTCTTCTACTTGAATTAGTAGCTTCTTATGGGACAAGTCTGCTAATACCAGTAGTAATCCTAAAATATGACAAACTTGTCCATGGACTTGTCATTGAAGGCACCAGCTTAGAAATTCCCAAAAAGGAATACAAAGGTCTTTATTCCCCCTTGCCTTCTGATATAACTCACCACAGTGGAGATGTCACACAGAATGCCCTTCCTGCCAATAATGGAATGCTTTGTTTGGCTTTCATCTGCAGGATATTTATTAATATGCAATAAACCACTGTCCACTGGGCTCCTGGAATGATGGAGATGTGCATCCCAGCCCACTGTGCTCACGTCCAAACAAACAGTCAACAAAAAGGTTGTAACTGCAAGGAACCACCTGATGTAAGCCAAGTGAGGTTCTCCCATTCTTGAGATGGGAACTTGCATGCACTGACATTGGGACAACAGAATAATTACAATGGCCACATAAATAGACAACCTAGGACATTGATGTCCAATGTAATATTTTGAGTAAAACTAGAGAAGAAGGACTCTTGGGTTGAGAGATGGGTTTTTTTAATTAAAAAAATGAAACATCTGCTGCCCTGGGTCTGTAACAGGAACTTGAAACAAAGGCATTAACTGACGATAGAGTGGCAAGGAACTGTCATGGTACTAAATAGTATTTCTCCACCAACTGGATGTCTTTCAACAGTGCTGGGTTGTGCATTGATAAGTGGATGGAAAACATGATATTAGATCACTGAAAGCAGTCCCCTCTAGCATATTTTTAAAAGATAGATTGAGTGACGGCATGGATAGAATTTGGGGTGGAATGATCCCCATCTGCTTTTTTTATCCACAATGATTCTTGAGAACTCTGGCTTTTAACTTGCAATGGACCTTTGGGACTGTTTCCCCCTTGAGTGTGTGTGTGATTATGATTTTTAATGTAGCTTTAACAATTTTCAGTCATATTGCTATGAAATCTGCAGTGTGGCAGTTTATAGTGATGTCTAGCACTGGGGCATCATACCGCAGACATGTAGCATGATGTCCCACCCAGTCACTTTATCCTGATACCAGGCCGACCAGTCCTAACACTAACCTCTTAATGCTGAGCGCCTGGCACAGCAGTTGTTAATACCATTTTTGTAAGGCTTTGGTATGACTCAGCCAGGGATCGTACCCATGACCTACCGCTTCCGAGACAGATGCTCTAGCCACAAGGCCACAGGAGTGGTATTCCCCCAGAAAGTGCCCACATTAGGTACTCTGGAACAAATGGCCATAGAGTGAGTTGAGTGCACTGTGGCACTATGGGTAGAAAGCCTCATCAGTGCCTGTGAACTGATGCCAGGATGGCATAGTGGATTAATGTAAGTTGGCCCATAATTCAACATAATAGGCTGAATCAGTTTTATTCTTGGCCTCATTTGGTCATATTCAGATGGCAGAGTCCAATAGTGATGGAACAGGCCACTGTATCCTCCATAAAGTCAAATTCTTTACCTTGGTACAGGTTACAGGATATTTACTGTACAAAACCAGTCCCTCTGCATCATGCAAGATGGCATGTGAGATGCTCACTGATGAAGGCTTCAATATTCCCTATGTGTCTGTAATGGTCTCAAAGTCAGTCACTCAAACCAATAGTGATAACAATTGAATGCTGGTTGGTCTTTGTTGATTAGTATGTCAACAAATGCTGAAACTTTGGACCAAGCATGTAGATGGAGAAGGATTAGACAGAAACAAGTGAAAGACTTCCTTGATTGATGCTCAGAAGGCAGTCTTCTCTTATCAGTGAGATCAAACAAAGATGATGGAGCTTGTGAGCATGTCTAGGTGAATGTGGCAACGCTGATGCCTCCTGTGCAATCTGAAATGAAACTGGAAAAAATTGTCAAAAGGATCAGCCCACATTGCTTGCAGGACAACCTGACTGGGATCAGATCACCAAACTAAGTGTTCTCTTTTAGTGACATAGAAATGAGGATGCAGTGATTCCATATCCTGTATGTACTGGGGCACGAAACTGGGCACTCTGTGCACTGACTGATCCATGAAATGCCCTGTTGTGTGGTGTTGGCAAATTAGTTTGCATAGATGAAGCAGTCACTTTAGATACACTCCAGCAACTGCTCAAGGCAGGAAGAAACCAATTAGAATGGCTCTTGTGACCAGGTGACCACCAAGTAAAGTGTACCATTAGGTTGTTGTTGTTGTTGAGGGGTTTAACGCCATTTTTCAGCACATGATAAGCTATGCATGGCAGCCAATATTAATGTTGGAGGAAGAAACAGGGAAAACTCCGGAAAGAACCACCGACCCACGAGAAGCTACTGACAAGCTTTCTCACATACCCACATTGGCCGAATCTTACACTCGAACCCACACAGATGTAACGGAGAGCGCTTTAGACCACTCAGGGCTCTTACCATTAGGTTAGGAATGACATTTCTGTTACTGAATGTAATTGTTCCAACTGTAATTGTCTCTTGCCAATAAAGAACTCATAAACTCATAATTGTGTGAGCAGAATGGGTAGGAATATATTAGTGTAGAACAAAAGTAAAAAATACTCCGTTGCACAAAGGCAACTATCTTGAATGTTACTCAAAATTAAGGCTATGGATGAATAAGTTGCAATGTGTCTTAACCATTGGTTAAATTTGCTCCCTGTAGGGAGGAGGAAGCTAAAGCATGGTAAAATATATAAAGAAAAGTAGGTAGGAGCTGCAATTAGCCATATACGAGAGATAACTGGTGAAGTAGGTGTGTGTATGTAATGTGGGTTTTTAATGTAGCTTTAAAAAATTCAGTCACATTGCTACGATGTCTGCAATCAGGCAGTTTATGGTGATGACTAGCACTGGGGCATCATGCTGCAGACATGTAGCATGATGTTCCACCCGGTCACATTCTCCCGATACCAAGCCGACCAGTCATAACACTAACCTCCTAATGTTCAGCATCTAGTGGGGCAGCTGCAGGTACCATTTTTATACGTCTCTGGTATGACTCAGCCAGGGTTTGAGCAAGTGACCTCTGAGGTGGACACTCTAACCAAAAGGCCATCAGAGCGGTTGGTAAAGGAGGTTAATGCTTGGGAGTTCCATTTAAGACATGTAAAAAATATACTGCTAATGTAAATCTCAGCGATTGTCTAGTATTTTGAGAGGTATTTATCAAAAATATAATACTGCCAACAGACGAAAAATATGTACCTGTGTATTAGTTACAAGCAATGGCAATCCTCCAGCACCAAGGAATGACAGACCAGGAAACATCAGCCAAGGATTCTCTGTGGACAAAAGACAAACAATCGCAACATTTGTATTTCTCGGATTCTGTTTGATGAATGACATCAGGTTATGCTTTATATAATAGCTGTGAAAAGGTGGTGTACGTTGGAAAGTTAGAAGTGTTCAATTAGATTGATTCCTGATTTAAGTTTGGTTATGCAACAGCCTTATTAAAACCTGACTGGAAATTGTACTTCAATAAATTCAAACTTAATTCCAGCCTATCATATAGCCACAAGCTTCCTCATTATAAAGCCCCTCAAATGACCTAAATCCTTCCAAAAGCCATTGTTCAGGAACATCAGATAACTGAATACCTGGGGCCCATCCAATTCTAAATTAGGAACTTCCATATTCCATTGAGCCTTTCCTAAAGAAAAACAAAATACTGCTCTAATTCGTTTGCTGAAACACTAATCAAGGACTGGTGTGTGTGTGTGTGTATATATATATATATATATATATATATATATATATATATATATATATATAGATATAGATATATAGCTAGGGCCAAGTTGGTCTAATTTTCCATTTAAATCACTGAGCAATGACTGGTAAGTATATATTCTGCCTTGTTTGGCATCCAAGATTACCTCCAAATTTGTACATAAAGCTATAACATTTCTATATGAAATGAAGCTTCTGACTAACAAATAGCAGACAAAATTGTTTCAGTACTCAAAATTCACTGTATAACTGCACAGCCTTTGTGAAACATAGTTACAACAATATGAGGGTGTCACACTTATAACATAGGTCACTTAAATGTCCCCTGTGCACAGAGCATCAATGAGGTGGCAGCATGCACTGGGTTCTCAACAGATTTCCAAACTGAAGAGTCAGTTGACCCTTGACCCCAAAATCTCAGGAGTCAAAATGAAAATCTCAAGAGTCAATTATTTTGAAGTCATGAGCCCATAGCTGTGATTCTTCATTCCTGATGGAAACAAATCATGTTTAAGATTTCTTGTCTTGTACTGAATAATGAGAAATCCTTGAACAGTATTTTGTAAGAAATATAAAATCTAATTTTTGTAAAAGTGTTTCTCTTTCTAACTAAATGTTAATGTGTGTATATTTTGTATATGAAACAGACAGAATTAATTTATACTTTATTATATTTTCAACTTTTGAACATATTCTATTATCAACTGCTCAAATAATTTTTTATGCAAAAATATACCCATACATCTATGAAGATTATATATTGTTCAAATATCAAGGATGTACATTGCAGAATTGTCAGTTCATTTTTCCAATGCCCTTAAATTTTCTGACAAATTTCAGAGATTGACTCTATCTTTCTGTTTCTTTGGAGTCTCAGGGTCAGAAAATTCATCACTCGCATGTCGTTTCTGAGACAGAGACAGAAAAGAAAATATACTTCTTCGTGTCATTGTGATTTTCAAGTTCAGATGTATGCACTGAGTGTTATGCCCATTCAATTTTTTCTGAATGAGCCATTAATTAAAACATTTTGCTGATTCAAGCATGTAATTAATTGCCAATAAGACGCAATCCCATGCTGAAAACTGGCTTAGCGAGAAACCAAATATTCCTGTTTTGTCTAACTGATTATAATTTAAAGTGCAATCAAACAAATGCTGATATTTTATCAGAAATGAATCGAGCGAAGTCGTAATGATTCAGAACTTTTAAACATTCCGCTAAATGAAGCAAATTGCCAATAAAACAATTAAAGTTGGTCCACTTCCTTTGACAACTGACTTCGTGAGCCGCCATAATGATGTGCTCCATTTCTGACCAGTTGATTATAATTTGATGTCCAAATATTCCAATGCTGATATCATTAAAAGGCAGTCCACTGATGTCATAATTGTTTCCTCTTCCTAGGTCATAAACTTCAAACGATATCTCAAAACAATCCAACCTAAGTCAGTTGAATCTAAGCCTGAATTGAGTGAACTGTTAGCTCCACCAAGTTCATACATCTTCCATTGGTGCAATATTACTGGCCATCAAGGTCTATACTATTGTCAAGCAGATGTCAATCAATGCCTCCTACAGTAAATGTATTATGGCCATCAAGGTCTATACTATTGTCAAGCAGATGTCAGTCAATGCCTCCTACAGTAAATGTGTTATGGCCATCAAGGTCTATACTATTGTCAAGCAGATGTCAATCAATGCCTCCTACAGTAAATGTGTTATGGCCATCAAGGTCTATACTATTGTCAAGCAGATGTCAATCAGTGCCTCCTACAGTAAAATTGCTATGAACAGCGCATTCTTGGTAGAAAAACTAAGCTGGAAGTGAATCATGGGTAATTAAGATTCATGTTCCAGCCCAAATCTATGAGCTTCAAAAGATGAAGAAGTTGAAATTTATGAGTGCCAAAAATGGGTTATTTTAAAATTCCATGTGTCAAAACTCTAGGGTATGTGTCTATTGAAAACCCTGATACAATTCCATTTATTCTAATGCTGACTACAGGTACCAAAGAGTACACCATCTTATAAATGTGAGGTCATCTTATAATGAAGTACATTATTCTAGTAATAAAACTATGTAAAAAAATGAATAGAACTAAAGGACGACTCCAAATTCATGGACCTGGTGTGGACATCTTACATTGATAATTGAATATATAACTACTAAATCTTTTACGAAAGAACATTTTATGAGTTTGTGTGATTAATTTCCCTCAGGTTTCTCCTTTAAGGCTGAAAAATATCTAGCCAGTAGTAGGAATACTGGAATATAGAAGCAAATGCTGAATGATACTATGATCAAAACAAGCCACACAGGATATCGGCCCCAATCAAATATGATGTTTGGGTAAACTTCTGCTGCAGGAACTGCTTGAACAAACCAACCCTCCTTCACCCAACATTGGGCCAATGTTTGATCTTCCACCAGGACTGATAGTAGAGGAATTTGCAATGCCCTCCTGTTATACCAAGTGTCAGCATATCAGATAACGCATCCGGTTATCTCTAGTAAATAAGAAATTGTCTTTAGGATGATCACAACTGCAGATCCTTCTGCCAGCCAGAATTTTAACATATTGGTAGTTGTAATGTCATGCAGCAAACTGCATATTTTTCTGGTCATAATCTAAGTGTTCTTGGTCAATATATATGAAAATTTTGGATCCTGGTGGTTAGATTTGATTTATTCAACCAATGTGGGTATGTGAGAAAGCTGGCCAGTAGCTTCTCGTGGGTTGGTGGTTCTTTCTGGGGTTTTCCCGGGTTCTTCCTCCACCATTAATACTGGCCGCCATGTATAGCCTATCGTGTGCTGAAAAATGGCGTTAAACCCTACAACAACAACAACAACAAGATTTGATTTATATATAGACTGTACAGGTCAATAATACTAGGCTGTATCTAAAATGAAATCTTTTGAGAAGATTAACTTGCCTTGCACTCTTTTTATTTAACAAAAATATTTTCACACAAAGCAAAATGTTTGGCAGTGGACCAGTGAATATCAGGTTAAAATGTGTGTATTTTTTCATTACCATTTTAATGTCTTCCTAAAGTACACAACTGATACATACAATTTTGACCACAGAGGAGTTGTATATGACTGACATTACTGAACATCTCACCTTTACTCACAAATGCCAGCATCAGAGACCCAGCTACAAAGACAATCCTGAAAACAAATAAAACAAATAAGTCATGTAGACAAGAAATATACCAACCGCTCTGATGGCCTAAGTGGTTAGAGCATCCACCTCAGAGGCAGGAGGTCATGGGTTCAACCCCCCCCCCTTTCATACAAAAGACTTATGAAAATGGTACTAACAGCTACCTTGTTTGGCACTCAGCTTAAGAGGTTACTGTTAGGATTTGTTGGCCTGGTGTCAGGATAATGTGACTAGGTGGGACACAATGCCCCAGTGCTAGACATCACTTTAAACTGCCACAATACAGACATCATAGCAATATGACTCAAACTGTTAAAGCTATGTTAAAAATTTGAAAAAACATACACACAGGAAATATGACAAACTGAAAACTTCTCTGAATATTTCTGGTTGATTTCAACAATTTTTTCCCAAAAAAATATCTTTTGTCGTAGTTATGAGACAAAAATATCACTGGGAAAATGGTAGTTATAATTTTTTTTAGATATATATACATTTTGTGGTGTATAGCTGTAAGTAAGGTAAATGTATTTTTCATTGTGTTTTCTACAATTCACCCCTACAGATTGTGATTCTTTAAATCACTAGAAACATTTTGATGTTGTTTTTGTTGTGGGGTTTAACGCCATTTTTCAGTACACGATAGGCTATATATGGCGGCCAGTATTAATGGTGGTGGAAGAACCCGGGAAAACCCCAGAAAGAACCACCAACCCATGAGAAGCTACTGGCAAGCTTTCTCACATACCCACATTGGCTGAATCTTAGACTCGAACTGCCGCAGACAGAGGTGAGATGGCAGTGATCCGTAATGAAGAGCACTTTAGACCACTCGGCCACTCGGGGCCCCAGAAACATTTTGAAACAGAATTTAACACTTTTTCATTATTCATCCACAATTATGACCAAGTCCCTCCCTCCAAGGAACTAAGGTTATATTGGCTGAAAAGAATTTGAAGACTTTAAGATAATACCATTTCTTCCTTTAACTGCTGAGTGTTGAACCATCTCTTATATTCTTCTGTAATAACAAGATTTTCAAACTAGCTCAATCTTCTGTGGATGTTAGATTGACTCCATTTTCATTCAGGACCAATAAAACATCACTTGGGATCAACAAGGTATCACAAATCATCTAGTGGGATGCCCATGTTGACATGACTTTCTGTTTAGGATAAGAAGATTTTCAAGATGACATCCACTGTAGCCATACTGGAATGTCAGCATAGCTGCCAACCCTCCAGGCTCGCAATTAGTGGAAATAATGATAAAAATTAGTGAATTTTGACACGAATTTGTGAAGCGATATCTTCGAGTCCAGGAATATTGTTGGAACAAAAGTTTTAGCATGTTCTACAGATGATAAAGGTAGGTTGTGTTCAACAAGAAAACTCACAAACAATGCTTCAGCATTGGTAGCTTGCAGGTCTTCCGTTGATGGCTTAAAATATTTCAGAGCTGAAATCTGCTGCGAGTTCTTAATTTTCCCAACCTCTATGTGCTTTTTGCTACCAATGTGCTTCCTCACATCATCTCTGCCACATGCCCAATGCTAAAATTTGTGGCACACTGCATGCAAAAAGCATGATGTATATCAGTGTTTAATGGCTGAATGCATGGCCAATTCTTGGTATATTCCAAACGAAACTTCACTTTTTGTGCAATACATTTCTTTTTCCTTGCTGGTGAAGACATTTTCAAGATGCAATGCCGAATGGTAATTCAAATCAGTGTTTGTGACGCATGCGCAGAGCAAAATTCTGGCTATGCCCCAGTTTCTCTCAAAGCATTTATAAAACTACTCTGATACATATATATTAAAACATGCTAAAATGCTTGCTACCGGGCCAACTGTACCAATCAGCCAGAGTTCCACTAATATAGCAACCAGCAGTTCCGGACCATTTCGGCAACTGCCAATATCATGAATAGCGCTTAATGGGAAATTGGTTATTTCATTAAAGATTTAAAATAATTGAGAATTGGAGAATTCGTGATTTTTTTTGTGTGCGGCATGAATCTGTGAATCGCTGAAATTCAGACCAAAATCATGAGGGTTGGCAGCCAGGTATCAGGTTGGTACCTTTTCATTTAGGACCAACTAGCCAAAAGAAGTCTCTTGGTGAAAGCACAATATGGATATGACCACCTATGACCAGTAGACTATAAAAAGGCAAAAGAATTATTATTATACATAATCAGCATATAACTTTTAGTCAATTTGTCTGCCTAAATATGCAAAAATGCTGCTAACCTTGAGTTCTTATGACCAAATTATTGACTAAACAGGTAATGTTTTGGAATAACTTTTAATAGACTTTTGCCTTTTGTCAAGACATACTGTATATAAAATGAATAAAGTACACCTCTCCCTTGATAATTCATGCACAACGGGGTCCAGAAATAGACTGCACTATGATGACTACACTTAAAAGAAACTAAAAGATAGAACTAAAACGCAAATTTCACTTGATAAAAATTATTTAATTGGTATTTATATATGAAAGTTCTGTCTCCATCAGCGTAAGTGACCTTTTCATTGATCAAAATTTCCTTGAACAATGTTAAAAATGGTGTACATAGAATGTCATTTGGAAAGAAAATGTAACAAATTATTTCTTATTAAAATTTGATAATTTCCTAATGCTGATTAAAATTTCCAAGTCATATCTACCATTTTCAACGATAAAATGAGTGATATATCAAAGCTTCAGTTACCAATTTTGATCCTGATTTTCTTCAAGTTCAACAATTTTTATTTTTTCTGGTTAAAAAACATGAGATCCATTCATGATCCCACATTATAAGTGGGTGCAAATTATCAGGGGAGTTGTCGAGGGAGTGGTGTACTGAGATCATGATCATTCTGGGGCAATAACTATTCTAAACGACAATGCAAAATACTTCAAATCCAACTTATTCCAGGTCTCATCAATAAAAGAATGAAAAATTACTTTGAAATGCAATATTCCTTAACAAAGTTATGCTACAGAAAGCAAAGTTAGGAGGCAATGCAATCAGAAGCCATAGCTTTTATCAATGCTAATGTGGAATACTTGAAATGAGAACTATTCAAGGTGTCAGCCATAAAAACTTGCATGCTAAATTTGGTTAAAATCTCGTGGAAGGTCATGATGATGACCATCATAGGGTAATAACTCTTCTAAATGGAATGAACCGATGTAAGGCACATTTACATGTCTGACACAATACTTATTTTCAACTTCATCAGTTAATACTAAATAATTCTGGATATTTATCAGTTACATGACAGAGCCTATGTGAAGATGTACAATTAAATTTCATTGGGCCATTACTCTATCCAAAATAGAGTTGATGTGACAAAACTCGTAACAGAAATGCCTAGGTCTTGAGACAGTGTACATTCCCAATGGGTTCAGAAAATGTTGCACTGTGTCTGTACTATGCTGGTTACAAAGATATGTTGTAGTGGAGATTTAATAATGATGGAAAAAGATGATAACTATGTCAAAATTGGATATATAATGGTGAAATCTTAAAAAGGCACATCTACGTGTAATATGCAATTAACCTAGCAAATGGCATCCAATTATATGCACGACTTGTCCAGCTATGCTGGTTTCAATCAGCCCACAAAAATATATTAAATTGTCAGGATCTATAACTCTTCAAAATGGAGTTAATGAGGGAATATACATATGCTGTCCACTTGCTTCCTAAACCTGGAACTATTTCTTTGTTCTTCTGTATGGAACAATTCAGCAAATAAACACTGGCTAAACCAATCAATGGAAAACTCTGTGGGGAAAATCTTTGGAAGTGGAGGCACAAAACCTTTACATATCACTTGCACTTCTCACCTCTATCCATGTGAGTTTACTGTCTGGCTTCAACCAATGTGGGTATGCAAGAAAGCTTGCCAGTAGCTTCCTGCAGGTCAGTGGATCTAATCTTGTTCTTTCTCCACCAAAATATGTTGGCTGCCATGTACAGCCTATCATGTGCTAAAAACACCATTAAACTCCACAAAACCAAATGGCCCAAGGGAGTCATGATGTATACAACCATATAATCAGGCCACCTTATAACAAACTCTGCTATACTGAATACTGAATGGGATCCATGACCACACACCTTTAAACAGGCACTGCTTTTTAATAAGGGGCCTTAACAATAAGGGAGTTCTGTATACACTCTGATAAAACTTACATTGAGATGATCCTGGTGACTCTTGTTCCGAACATGAAATTGATCTGCCCAAGTACGGCACTGCTGGCACAAAAAAGAGCAGACGCAACTGTGAAACACAGCGTGAACTTGCTATCCTGCTCGGGGCAGCCTTTAGGTTTTGAGTCTGATAAAGTTTTATTTTCACTAGAATTAGTCGATGTGACATCAGTGACTGGGAATACAATTAACATACTTGTCACGCCAGATGTCACTTCATAGGAAACTGAATTGTTGGTTATGGCTGACATAGCAGCTTGATCCTTATTATTACACAGCTCTTCATAGATTCCCTCCTGCTTGAATACAAACATAAGTGATCCCCAACCATATAAAAGTCCTCCAAAAATCAGACACTCCATGAAAGCCCATGCTGCTATTAGGTATCTCTTCTGTCTCATCTGTCTGTAATCCATGATGAATATGGCTTTATTCTATATCCCAGTGAAAAGGTCTTTCCTATCACATCAATGAAGGGCTTGTCACAAAAATGCTGGCAAGTTATGACATGGGAAGCTACATGTAATACCTGGAAGAAAAGATGAAATGATTAAAAACAGGAATGGAAACAGAAACTACTGGTACATATATGTGCCATGTGACTGATACTGACATGAAAACATTTTATGCAGTAAGACTGATTTTGACTTACACAAGCACTATTTGCTGTGTTATAATGTAGAAGAAGTCAACAATGGTTCCTATTGCTTTGGAGGTAGTTTAAATACAGCAACTGATAAAACAACCAATTACTTTATTTTTTTGGGTGAGCATAATGCACACTCAGGTACATACAACACAGACCAAAATATGCTGTCACATGATACACCAGCAGCATAAGATCAAACATTTAAAATCATAAGTATAACCAAGAGCAAAACCCCTGACCTTGCCCTCATAAAACTTGACCCACCATTGAGTAGCAGGTACATATTACTCCAAATTCAAAACTCTTACTCAAAATGTATAAATGACACTTTCTGATTGACTGGAACAAAGGTGAGTATGATCTGAAGTCAAATAAAGTATAATTATTGGGTATCCACATCAAGCATGTATCAGGAAATCAGAGTTTATGCCATTTGATGCACAATACACACAAGTATGGAATGCATATGATTATCACCGTATAAAGTAAATGGACCACCAATATGTAATTTGTAAGCAACAAAGCATGATTTTCTCATTGTGGACTAATGTGAGCAGATAAAAATTAAAAAGCAGTAACAGTATTGTCAATTATTATAGGTCTCCAGGGTTGAGACATGCAAAGCTTTATAAGATATTTCTGCCTCAGTAGTTCCCAGTCTGAGAAGAGGCCATTACTGTCAATTATATGAACATGTATAAATATCATTACAAATGATCTTGACCTAAAAGCTTTATAATATCCTTTTAAATCTAACAAGACTAATGGACTTTCCCATATACAACAATGAACAAACAACGGATGACAGAAAATAGGTAATTATTAATAAAAATTTAGGGTTTATATTGGTACTTCAGTACTGAGAACACCCGAGTCAGTGTTCCACACATTTCAGAACCTGGGGTCACCAGCAAATCTTGATTTCTGAATGTCAGGTGCTCTCTCTATTATGTCAAAGAAACCAGTTTTTGGGGGGATAGCAGACTTGTAAATAGAACAACACCTTGATTAATGGTTGAGGTAAAAGTTATACCCAATAAAGATATTGCAAAATATAAATAACAGGCATACATAATTGTGTTTTAAGGTTAGTGGAGGATCCATGTGCTTATTTTTTTCATATTTACTTATCTACTGTAAAATTTATTAAAATTCATTTACGATGTGTATTTGTAAATTACACTGTGTATTTGTGTTTGTAAAATTTAGATATATGAACTTACTAACAAGGTTGATTATTGAAAGGAAGGAGAGCATGAAAGAACATGCACAATTAGATTGAAATAAATTGATAAACAGCCATTATTATCACTTAATTATAAATAAGATGGATCAGTCGATGAGTTATGACGTCTGAAAGTTTTATTTTAAATGTACACAATAAATGTGCTTATTATGGATGCATTTATTTTCATATGCACACATCATTCCGACTGAACAAATGTGGTAATGTCAACCACCACCTCATTCACATCCATGTCCACCCTTACCTCTTCAGGTTACATCCACTCAAAAGCAAACAACACAGACTCAGATATATAAATGCACAACGAGCTGGCATATCAGGGTGTATGCTGTTTGCACACCTGTCACTAGGGTCTATGCTGTTTGCACACCTGTCACTAGGGTCTATGCTGTTTGCACACCTGTCACTCTCAGTGCAAGGAAATATCTCAAGGAAGTTTGGATCATCTGTTTTACATCTGGAGTTCAATTTTTCACAGAATATAAACTTCCTGATAGGCTATATTCATGTTTGTCGATGGTGATAAATTAAATCTTGCAACTGAGTAAACATGTAAATAAAACTTAAGGAGTATCATTATAGTCCTGACTGTGTACATGTTCCACACAATCTTTCACTTAGCAACATATGGCGACAGTGAACTCCAAGGATTTTTTTTTTGTTTTAAGCATTCTAAATCGATGAATATGGAGATAAAGAAAATTTACTCAGCTTTCACAGAATATTTTCTGTTAAATTTCAGCAATTGGTACTCTCAATCAGCTCCTGTCTACCCTCGTTTTAAAGTCAGATCCAACCACAAACTACAAAGACCCAGATCTGTTGGCATATTGTCTGGGTCTATGTAGTTTGTAAAAACTAAGAAGCAGAACAAACAACATAGTCTCTGGTCTGCTGGTGCATTATGCAATGGCAGATCATGATCTAGGACATGAACTGTAAGTGAGTATATATTGTAACAACTGAACATGTTCTACTTGAATCCAACCAGACCTTGATCTGCTACCACATCAGTGATATCACATCTGGGTCTTGATCTGCTACCACATCAGTGATATCACATCTGGGTCCTTTATCTGCTACCACATCAGTGATATCACATCTGGGTCCTTGATCTGCTACCACATCAGTGATATCACATATGGGTCCTTGATCTGCTACCACATCAGTGATATCACATCTGGGTCTTGATCTGCTACCACATCAGTGATATCACATCTGGGTCCTTGATCTGCTACCACATCAGTGATATCACATCTGGGTCCTTGATCTGCTACCACATCAGTGATATCACATCTGGGTCCTTGATCTGCTACCACATCAGTGATATCACATCTGGGTCAAATTTGTTTCATGCTCAATGTAAATTATATAGAAACTTGGTCCAACGACAACATGCATATAGTGACCACTTGTCAATAAAGACCAATATTTATCAGTCTGCTCAAAATTTCCTGTATAGTTTGCATATAGTGATCACCTGCTCAGTGTAACCATCGACTATCAGCAGTCCAGATAGACCTGAATTTTAGGGGGAAGTGACTTCCCCTTTTGGACATACTAGGAAGGAGTGAGCAGAACAGGGGCATATATAGGTGCTACAGGTGCTATAGTCTAAAAATGTAATTCCACGACTTTTCCAAGACCTTTTTACAAATGTTAAGAGTATATATTACATAAATGTATGACCTTTAATGCTTAATTAAAATGTAAATTTAACACAAAAACATTTTACAGCTGGCTTTGGGCACAATTATCCTATTGGATAGGTCATTCTCTTTTGAGTGCCATAAGTACATATTTCTGAATGGTGGTAAGATCCCTGGATGAAACCTGACTTAAGTTTTAGGGGATATTATCGAAGTTAGATACATTGGTAAAACTTTTGCATTGGCCAACGAAAATGTGACCAGATATCGAAAAATAACCAAATTACATGACTTTTCCCAAACTCTGAATGACTTATGAATATTTCTAAACCCTTCAAGACCCTTGAGACATTTTACAGTAATTTACAAACTTTTCCAGGATTTCCTTAACTGCAGGAACCCTGGTGTTCTTTGGTTGTCTCATTTAAACTGTGTCCTATTTCTCTTTATGCAATTTTTCATTTAACACTGGTTTTAAGCAATACTTCGACTTCAGGCAGGAAATTCTCCATGTTGTATGTATACCAAAAGCATAATTTTCAAGTGTGTGAACGTGTTGTGTATATTTGATTTAATTTATTTGTTTGTAAGTTTTAATTTTTTTTATTCCATTACCGTATTTTCCCACATATATCCCGCAGGTTATACCAGATTTTACAAACCCCGCGGGTGTGTGTGTCAGTGTGTGTGTGTGCAGGTTATATAAGGGTGCGGGCTATATCACAAATTTTTTACACGTAAAAATATTTCAATATATTGTTTGAAAAACATAACTACATAACTTATATATTGTTCTAGTTTTGTTTTGCTAGGGTTGGATATTATGGCTACTACGGTGACTTCACAACAACTTACGGTATCGGGACCAAATCAACATTTTGGGATAAAAACTTAAAATTTCGTATCCGTCATGTTTTCATAATCAATATTTTCTGTTTTCAATTGAAATAACTACCTAATTTTACATATTTTAATGATAAAATTAAAAACACGTGTTTTGTTGTTTATCTTGCCGACTCGTCTCAAAAAGACCGCTTCCGATAATTGAAAACAAAGACATTATAAATAGCAAAGATGAAGACAAAGAATCAAACTTTATTTTCTTTGGTTGATATTATTTTACTATAAACTATGGGTAGACTAATGAGTAATAACTTGAATCTTGATAATAAAATTTAAAACTAATAATATCATAATTAATTATCTGGTTCATCTTCATCACTGGCGGCATCACTGAAACCCTCAAAATCCTCATTAATGTCACTGTCGTTGTCCAGAATGTCAAGAGCATTCTGAAGGCGCAGCTCAGTGACATGTTGATCCTCTTCTTCTTCGTCAGTATCGTCGGAACTTGCTGGAGCTTCAACAGGAGGAGGGATCAATCCAGCTTTGACGAATCCATTTCGCATCGTTTCCAGTTTTATTTTGTTCCAAGCTGTCACAATCCACTTGCACACTTCTACATATGTTGCCCTGCGTTGTCTGCCTGCTGGGGTGAATGAATGTTCCCCATTCGCCATCCAATTTTCCCATTCCGCCCGCACGTAAGTTTTGAAGGGATGGTTGACAGCAATATCCAGGGGCTGCAACTTGCACGTTAGACTTCCAGGGATTACGGCAATATGCGCACCACATGAGTTTATAACTGCTTGAACTTCTGTTTCTTTGTGTGCCGCCATCAAATCAAAAATCAACAGAGATCTCGGGGAGAAAAATCCCCCAGGCCTGACTCGATAACATTTATCGATCCAGATTTTCATTACATCACAGTTCATCCATCCTTTTTTGTTGCAATGGACAACAATGCCTGAAGGTAGTTTCTCACGAGGCATTGTCACCCGCTTGAAAATCACCATAGGTTTAATTTTCACTCCATTTGCAGCACAAGCCAGTACAACCGTGAAAGAGGTTCGCTCGTGCCCGGTTGTTGCCACTTTAACGGTTTTAACGCCGACTTCGTCCACCGACCTTGTTGCCGGAATGTCGAAACACATCGGTACTTCGTCCATATTAATAATGGCAGAATGGGGAAGGTCAAGCTTCCGAATTTCCCTGGCGACAAATTCACGAAAATCATCCATCTTCTTCTCCCAATTCTCGGGTAGACGTTGGCCGACGGTCGTTCGTGTTCTGACTGACAATTGGTTCCTCTTCATAAATTTATATACCCAATGCACTCCTCTTTTAAAATCATCAATGTGCTTCTCTGCCGCCATGAGTTTGGCCTTCAGTTTGATGGCAACTGCAGAGACTGGTCGGTTGTTTTCCCGCTGGGCCACGATCCACTGCTTCAGGTCAGCTTCAAGGTGAGGCCATTTTGCTTTAGGTCCGCAACGAGCACGTTTTTGTGGATTCATCTTCTCCAACGTTCCTTTTTCTTTTCTCCAACCTCGGATTACACTCTCATCAATATCAAATTTTCTGCCTGTGGCTCTATTGCCATACACTTCAGCATACGCAATGGCAGTTAGCTTGAAGTCGGCTGTGTAAGACTTTCGTTTCGGCATTTTTTAAATTAAACAGAAAGAAATTATTTAAACTCGAATCTACAATTAAAAAGAATACAAGATTATTTAGAAATGTCCGCGTTTATGTAGCCTGTAGTTGAGGCACAGCTCCTATACACAGCCTACGCGCACAAGCACTGTGTACCGAGCCTGAATACCGGTAGTTAATTGACGTCAAGCGAGCTACATTCGAAATTGACAATTGTGGCATTAGGCCTCAGGACCTCACACCATTGCATATCCGGCTCACAAGTACCTGGCTTCAAAATTCAAATCTGCCGGCTGCCAGCTGGAATATAGTGGAGGCAGGGTGACTAACTTGAACTGATGCAGAGGGATGAATATGGACCGGGGCCAACTGACTTGATAGCGTAAATACAAATTTGCATGTTGGGTGGGTGAGTGAAAATGTAGTAGTTGTAGTATCGTTCGTCATCCACGTGTCAGCATTGACGAATTCAGTCCTTCTAAAAACAGTAATGGTAGACAATGTTCATCAATCTATGGTTGCGGGTTATACAAAGGTGCGGGTTATGCCAACAATTTTTTACACAAAACCCCAAAACCCGCGGGCTATATGAGGGTGTGGATTATCTGCGTCTGCGGGATATATGCGGGAAAATACGGTACTTGCCACTGTAATGTAACTTTATTTACAGGAATAGAGTTCAGTTCTGATTTTTTAAAATTTTGAATGTAAACAACTTTATATAAACACTGCAACTAATGCTGACCTAGTTCCTGACCTTGATTCAGAACCAGTAAGACTTGTACTGAACAACTTTTTAAAAAAATCATTTCACAGAGTAAGATTCATAAAGTGGAATCAAGGCCATACTTGGAGTACATGACAAATAACATGTAGACATTGTTACAAACTCTGGTTTTTCTAGAGGAGTGACCCACATCTAGGCATCTGTTTTACATTGTAGTTAGATTTGTTACTGATGTTTTGAGAAATGATAGTTATTCTTGCCTTAACACTTGAGAAGTTAAAATGTTTTATGTTGTGACCAGTTTTGGCCTAAATATTGTCTTCTCCAATTTATTTGGATTTCAAGTTTGTTTTCCCTGGAAATACTAGTGCTCTAAATTAATTCTTGGACAAAGACATTTATCAAAATTTACAAAGAATTCAAATTAGAATATTATTTTTTGTGATTCAACAAAGAACTGTTGACACACCAGTATGATGCTGACCACAACACGCCATAGCCTTCCATTTTGGATTTCATCGGGATTCAAACTCAGTTTCGTGAGGACTTTTTGTTTCTAGATTTCAATTTTATAATTCTTGGATTATTTTTGGATTTGATTCATAAAACTTAAGTTCTTTTCCTCATTTTTAACTTGCTTTTCTTGGGAAATATATTATTTGCTAAATTTTATAAAGCTTGTTGTCTTCGCTTTTTTGTTGTTACGTTTTGTAAGAGTCTAAACATTTAACAAATGTATCATATGCATTTGCAGTGTATTCTTACTTGAACGTGTGTCTGTCTGAATGGAGAGATATTATGCAATGTGCACTGTCAATATATGTTGTCCATACGACTTAAAAAGAATACAGCAGAAACTATACATTGTAATTAATTTTAATTAAAAGAGGTATCTACATTACAGTATGGGGCCCCTGAGTAGCAGAGTGGTCTAAAGTGCTCATCACTACGAATCACTGACATCTCACCTCTGCCTGTGTGATTTCGAGTCTCAGATTCAGCCAATGTGGATTTGTGAGAAAGCTTACCAGTAGCTTCTCGTGTGTCGGTGGTTCTTTCTGGGGTTTACTGGCTGTCATTTATAGCCTATCATGTGCTGAAAAATGGCATTAAACCCTACAACATTACAGTACTTAATATGCTGCCACTTAAATGATTTAATTTTTGGGGGAGTTGTTATATAAAAAAAAAACTTGAAAATGGCAGTCAAAAATATTTTAAAATAGTTTGACCCCTATAACATGTACATAAGAGTACATGTACACATGTACAGGTGTCTTACACCACAGAGGCACAGTGGTCATCCATTAAACCACAGTGGTCACTAATGATACAGATGAGTAACCTGAACTTTACAACTGTTGTCATATACAATTTGTACAATGAAAGAAGAGAAACCCCTGACAACTGTATCATGTTTAATATTTTATGGATATACATGTGTATATGAACCAACTTTACAATCTGAAAAAGAAGTTTTTGGGCCAATTTCAAAAAATATTTAGAAACATTAGAAACACACAATTTTAGCACAGGGGACTTAAATCTCATAAGACTGCAGGTAGTCAATGAAAAGATAAACAAGACTTAAAAACAACTGAGCCAATCATGGAAAAATACAAGATATGTGACATCTTTAGAAAATCAAATCCAAACAAAAGAAAATATAAATATAATTATGGTAAGAATAGGGAAGTAAACCAGATAAATTTTATACTAGTAAAACAGCTGAAAAAGAAAATAATTTCCATAATATACTAGATTAAACATAATCTGATCATTTCTTAGTAGAATTAATCTTATCCACGAAAGAGAGACCAAGACGGGGAAAGAAGAAAGTGTAAAATGAATAATACCAGAAAACAGATTATATCAAGGGAATATTAGGAGCATAATAAACAATTAAAAAAAGCATAGTAATAAGACTGGGGAAAAACAAAATTGAAAATAGTAAAATAACCCAAAATTTTGGTACCAATGAACATCAATGGAGCAAAATGCTTGAAAAAGAATGTAAGCAAGTAATGAAGATAAAAAAGACAGCAAAGAAAACGTGCAAAAAAAATAATTTAAGGAAACAGAAGAACATAATTATAAGATCAGGGAGATTTGATTGGCTAAATGGACAAGGTGGAAGGTGGATAAAAAAGAGAAGTGAGAAGCTAGGGAATAAAATGAACATATTATAAATGGGATCAAAATACTGAGCAAAGAGAGAATTATAGAAAAAAATTACCATTATCATGAACTGTACACACACACAATATAAATGCTGAAAAAGGTAGCAAATATTGTGAGGATGTAAAATTCCCACAAATTTATGATAAAAATAGAGAAACAAAACTAGTGTGAATCCTTCATCAAATAGGAAGAAATTAAAAAGCTATTAACAACTAAAACAAGGAAAATCCTCCATATTTTATTGGTATATTGTCAAATTTCTACAAAAAACTGGAATCAGATCAGATTCCTAGACTTGAAATGGCATATCTTTCTTTACAAAGAAAGACAAATTCAATAACAGGAATTGTAACAATCATATACAAATGCAAAGGGGAACATGACAATTTAAAAAATCTGAGACCAATATCATTATTAAATACTGATGGAGAAATATGGAGAAAATTGGTCAATAATACCCTATCAATAAAATGTATATTGAACTTAACCGAAACAACCAAGGAATAAAAGGTTGTGATTTTAATTGATAAGGAAAAGTTTTTGATAAGATGGAACAAAATTATATAAAGATTTTAAATGATTTGGTTTTGCAAAAAAAGTGGATTAAAATCCTAAAGCATCTAATATAGAAGAATCAGTAAAGAATGTGCACTATCAACAATACTATGTGTGATTGTAATAGAAGTTCTAAGTATTAAAATAAGAAATAATAAAAACATCCATGAAAACAGAATATCGAATATAGCAGAGGAGATAAAAATGTTGCAACATGCACATGACTGCAAAAACTTGATATAAGATAAATTTTAATTTATACATCTACAAAAATAGTATGAAGTGTCTGGAAAAGCTTTAGGCTCACACACAAACTAATCTAAACAAGAGATCCTTTGAAAAAAAGAACTGGACAGGGAATCATCCAGGCCTTCCACATAAATATATATATAAAAATACAGTTAAAGTACAAGGCCTTTGTCATGGCAATTACAAGTAAGAAATATGCAATGTCAAACGAAACGGAACATATTGTGTTGTAACTTTTAGGGAGGAACTTCACTGTATCAAGAAATAAATATTTGTGAAAGAGAAAAATGGAGGCTTTAAACTATGGGATATAAAACTAAAATCCAAACAATTTTACTATATAGTGTAAACAAAATTGAAGAAAATATTGATTATACATGAGCCAAATTATTTATATACTGGTTTGATTACTGTTTATAAATAAGAACAGAAATCTAATTTATTACAAATGCCCACAATATACATAAAATACAAAGAAGTTATAATAGATATCAGGCATAATAAGGTGATATGGAAATAAAATTCAAGAGATTAATAAAATCATTAAAACATACATACACAAAAGAACAAAACAGAAATTAAAATGCCAAACTTAAAATGGCCAGAAATATCACAAAACTTGGGAGCAATTAAAAATAAAAATAAAGTTATGCTTAAAATTACATTGGAATTCTTGAGATGGGAATCTGAATTAGTATGTCCAGCAGCAGAGGGGCTGTACAGACCGAAACTTTTTGCACAATAAACCCCTCCAGGAAACTATTCCTCGATAGAGGGCTTATTTCGACGAAATAAACCCTTCTATTCAGAATACAGGACAAAAAAAAATGTCCCCCGAAAACTCGAAGAGTTTCCAGGGACAAACTCGTTGAGTTTGCACTGACAACTTGGGTTACTTCAATAAATCTGAAACAGTTTCCGTGGCGGGGTCGTTATTGAAAAATCCATGGGTCGGGTCCATCCCCTCTGCTGCTCTGGGAAATGAGTTTCCAAGGAAAAACATTTTTATGTTGCAAATAGTGTATCAAGTCCAATACGGTATCTTGTTCTGGGATCGTGTAAATTTATTGTCACAAATCCGTGAGGTTTTCTTTGAGCATGACTGAAGAAATTTTTAAATTTATTTAAATCCATATCGCCACCACACCAGGTTTGATGAATATTTCTCAGTGTATGTGTATCAACTCCATTGAATATCGCAAGAAGATTACAATTATCCCTGATTACTTTAGGAATTTGTGTATAACGCTGAGTAACATAAATCACATCAGTGTTTTTGTGACGTCCCCGGGAAAATATTCTTGCGGGATTTTTTTGCTTGTCCAACATAACATCATCATACACTACTAGGTTGTTAATTGATTCATCAAGATCCTCGACGCTGGGGGCTTCTTCGATATCAGTGATAAATTCAACAACATCCTCACCGTCTTTACTCAGCGCGCTTGCACTCTCATTAAAATCTTTTATAACGTTATAGCATCGTTGATCATCTACAGATGGAGCTATCAAATACAGTTTATCCCATTTCATCCACTTCATTATCAAGTTCAGCAACAGCTGTGTTTTACCTGAACCGGATGGCCCAATTATAATCGCGCGGATAGAGTTTGGTAGCACTGAATTATGCTTAACTGGCTCTTTCTTTTTTGTCGCAGAAAAATCTGTAATTTCCATTTGTATATAAAGAATAATAATTATGGATCTATATTGTGTGAAGTGTAAGGCACGAACCCCTACGAATGATCTAACAACCATTACAACAAAAAATAACAGACAAGCACTTTCTGGTAAGTGTACGCGATGTGGCACAAAAAAATTTAGATTTCAAAAAAAAAGCGAGAATTTAGCGGAGGTGACATTGCAGCCAAACTTGGAAAGCTCCCCGGAACTCCCTGGGCAAAGTATCCCGGAGAAAAACATCTCCCAGGATACAATTACTGCGGTCCAGGGACCCGACTAGATATCAGACTTGATGAACAATCTAAACCAAAACCGGGAGAGTATCCGATAAACGCTATCGACGCAGCGTGTCACATACATGATGTTGCTTATCGAAGTAAAGATCTACAAGACAGGCATATCGCGGATGTGAAATTAATTCATGCACTAAGCGCCATAAAAAATAAATCATTTAAGGAGTCACTCGCTAATTGGTTAGTAAGATCAGCGATGAAATCTAAATTAGTATTAGGCGCTGGATAATTAAATAAAAATGCAAGCGATTTATTATTCCCCAATCGGATACTGGAGAGGTAACTCAGCAATTAATAAACTCGCCAACGCGGCATCAGTAACACGCGAGGTTGCCAAAAATTGGCTATCAAAACAAGCAATATGGCAAATCTACTTACCACCACCTCGACAAATCAACTTTGCACATTTTGATGTTAGTGTGCCCAATGAAGTTCATCAGGCTGACATACTATTCCTGCCTCATGATACTGTCCGTAGAAAAATATACAAATACGCGCTAACAGTAGTTGATGTTGCCAGTAGATACAAAGAAGCAGAACCGTTAGCGACTAAAACAGCGTCCGAAGTCGCCTCTGCGTTTAAACGAATTTATCAACGAGGACCTCTAAACTGGCCACGATTATTACAAGTTGATCCTGGCAAGGAATTTCAGGGCGCGGTGTCATCACTGACAAAGCAGCATAACGTTACCATACGACGAGGACATACTGAAATTCATCGGGATCAGGCAATTGTTGAGCGATTTAATAGAACACTCGCTGAGAGATTATTCGGATACCAGTACGCGAGGGAATTCATTTACGATACGAGATCTCGTGAATGGGTTGCAAGACTGCCAAACGTGATAGCCGCACTGAATAATGAAATTACCAGAACAACAAACATGAGACCTGTAAATGCAATCACAAAAAAATATATACCCCGCGTCAGTGAACGCGGACAACAGCAACAAAATGTTTCAACGCAGCCAGGGACGCTAGCGTCCCCACTGCTGGGTAATGTCACCGTTAGGTATTTATACGAACCAGGCGAACTAGAAGGAGGAAAAAAAAGAGCAACCGATCCCACATGGAGTGTTACTACACATAAGATATCCAGCATAACCAGATCAACTGGGAGAAACGCAATCTACAGATTAGATTCGACTGCTCCTCAACGCGGATTTAAACGCGAGCAACTTCAGGTGATTCCCGAGGATACACAATTACCACCCCGATCACTAAAGTGATCCGCACTGAAGTGATTCAATCATTTAAATAACTGCAGCAACACCTCTGCGTCGGTTACACTCAAGACAGGTCAACATCACATTTTCACGTGTATGACCGCGACTGCTATCTATTCTATCTACGGTGAATTGCCTTGGGTCGTTTTTCGAATACTGCCACAGCAATAAACAATTACAACTCGCACAGTGATTATTCTGCTGTTGTTGTAATTGTATTACAAATTCAACATCCAAACTTTGTTTGGGATCAAACTCTCTACCATTTTTTTTGTCGCTCTGTTTGTAACCGGCTAATTTCTTTCTTATTGTGTCATCAGCGATTGAGCTGTCGTTGACAACATCATCTAATACAATTCTTCGTAACTGACCTATCCTTCTTACTCTTGACACGGCTAAATAAACTAAATTTGACCACTCGATGCGATCATCAACAATCCAAACTGTTGTATCTGAAATAGTTAGTCCCTGCGAACTGTGGATGGTCATAGCGTATCCTAGCGTCCACGGGGATTTGCTCATTTTCAGTGCCTGTTCAACAGCATCAACATCAACTGTGACAATATCATTTAATACTAAATTCTGTTTCTCCGGACCCGACGCAGTCAGGCGCCCTGGAATATCAACATCAATATTCTGCAATCGCGTATCAGCTGGTCTATAACACAACGGCACTGGCAACATGGGAAATTTCTTCTGATGTAACTGAAATAACCGCTGCTGAAGTGTGTCCCTGACTATCTTTCTACTTGCCACAATTAAATCACCTGGTTTCCACGTTTCCCAAAAGTCGCTCAGCGAAGTCTCTGGAATTATTTCACGCATTATCTCACACTGGACTTTATTGGTTTGTAGCCTGATCAGTGCCTTAAACTCTTTCAGCGTTTCATCGAGTGCTCTAACATCGTTAGTTATTTCCTCATAATGATCTACAAAAGTTTTCAGCCACTCGTGTGGAGATTCACCTGTAAATGGGGGTGGTTGACCATGATCGCCGCACATCACCACTGCGGTATTTTTCTTTAGCAGCCAATCCAGAAACTGTTTTAATGTATCCAACGGCACAGTGTCTATCTCATCCCAGATGATTTTCTCGGGAATATATTTCGTTCCCATTCGTTCAGGTGTCCACGTGCCGCCGCTGTATTTGAAAAAACTGTGATACGTGCACGCGTTAACATCCCGTTGTCTCATCTCCCTGGCAAGTCTGTGTGTGGGTGTTAGCACAATCATGTCAGAGTTTCTAAATAATTCAATCGCTCGAGTTGTTTTACCAGAACCACCAGGACCGTTCAGATAAACTGTTTTGTGTCTTGTAACAGGATCGTGCACCGGCGGCAACAACGAAGTTGCCCCCGACGAAACCATCGAAGATATTTCTGCGCTGCGATACTCATCCTCGATTTCAACATCAGCCGATTTACAATATCCGTGTAACATTTCATTCTTTATTCTCCACGAGCCCCACGATGGATCATCCGATATAACATTATCCAACAGCGCTGAGTGTTTTTTATCAATATAAAATGAATCCGTTGCAACTCTCACTGCGGCAACAGGGAATCTATTGATCATCGACAACAAATTTATGGATACATAAGCCAGCATCGAAGATCTCAAATGTATGTACTGAGATGATTCTCCGTCAATATAACTAAAAACAGTCCCTAGTTTTTCCCCGTTTGACAGAAACACATCTTTGCGGTTACAGAACATGTTGTTCGTGGCTGCATCAGCGACAATAAGATCCAATTCAGTCTTGTCCATGATTAATCGACTGTGATGTTGTTTATGATCATACGCTCCACCTTGAGTGAATTTCCCTATTATTCTTCGTCCTAGATCTTTTGCTGTGCTTTCATCATTTCTGAGTTTGCTTTTAAGTACTTCAGGAGCTTTCTTGATGATAGCGTCGATAGAAGTTTCTGGATATTCTCGTGACCAATCTTCGATGACTTCTTCTAACGTAACCGGCGTTGGAGTTGGCAACCAAACTTCGGTTTGACGACAATAACATATAATCGCTTCGCTGACCGTCAGCGACAACAGTATTCGACTGTCAAGCATGTATCGCAATAACACTATCGGTGCCCATCGCTTCTCAACGAAATGTCTGCCAAACCAAACATAACACACAGGATGTAAATCCTTAGCGAATTTAAACGACGACACACAAGCAAATCCGGTCAAGTCAAAATCGGGTAAAACACCGTTGACAGCTACTCTTGTCATGGTATTGCCAGCGTGGCCAAACCGTTTAAAATATTCGCTGCATTCTCCACGCCCAAGGAAACTTCCTGGATAACACGCCGTCATGTCCACGGATATCATACCGCGGTGATCATACTGAGTATTCCACAAACCGCCGTGTCCGTATTCGACACAGCTCTGCTGGATATCAGCAAGAAAACTTTTCGGAGTTGGTCTCCATGAATTTCGTTCCCGGGCTACATGCGCGACAACACCCGGGACAGTAAAACAGTGTGTCAGTAACGTATCAGTGTTGCCAGCATGATATTTTTCTGCGAGTTTTTTCATTTCCTGCTGTAACGCCATTGTTCTGTATATTTCCCCGTTGGGTCTCACAAACTGATCATATTCTCCATCTTCGCTACTTCTGAATAACCACACAGACACTGGATCGGTTTTACTTATCTGATAAATAAAATCAAACATGCTCCCAGAATTGCTTTGCAATTCCGGATAATACTTCACAACACGGTCTTGCGGAAATATCCTAACCGAGTCAGTCCAGGCGTGACTGTTATGATCGATAATAGTTATTGGTGTTCCACGGGAATTGTATTTACACTCATACAATACCTCACCGGTTAACGATGAAACCGTTATAGGAAATTTTAGTAATCGCTCTAGCTCAGCAACATCATTTATTGACGCTCCTTTATCCGCTACTCGTGTCGCCCACGCTGTTATTTTAGTTTGTCTTAGCGGTGTTAGGCCGTTTCCTCGCATTGCATTTTTAAAATGTTCCATTACTCGCTCAGCTACACAATTCAACACCGACACCTTCATCGGTTTGAGTTTATCAACGCGTGGTTTCTTCATCGGATAAATTCCATAAACAACTGCGGTCACAGGATACGCTCTGGCATAATATGGTATATCAATCCCAACAAGTACTCCCGGTTTTGAGTCTTTACTTAACAGAACGGTTTTTCCACGAACGCCTCTGGCATCAAGAACAGGGTCTAGTTTGTCTCTGATAATCCACGTTCCCTCGCCGACTCCAACAATAAATTTTATCTGTACGAAATATCTTCTATCGTCGAGATACCCAATTATGTTACGCGCGATTGTATCGTTCATGGTAGCATCAATGATACGGTCACGAGAAATGCTCGCGTTTCCGAGGATAATTTTATACGAAGACCACGTGTGTGCGGCACCATCACGACGAAACTCTTCTTTGGCATTCTTGATAACACCAATTACCTCTGCTAACTCTCTTCGTCGTGGATCAGCGGTTAACCGGTCAAGATCGAATCTAGAACCTGATATGGGTTTTATTCTGGATAGTCTTTCAAAACCCATTATTATAATTAAGACAAATATTTAAATAGACAAATATATTATATGATGAACCAATGCAAGTGGATCAAACTAAATTCATCAGCGCCGTGTAGCAAACCCTGCAGAGGCGAATACTGTGGACAACATGCTCAACAGGTCCGCGGTGGGAGTCTAGGACCGATACCGTGTATCAGATGCGGCATTGGAGTACGAGGAAAAACGCAATTATGTTCAGCGTGTGGTGGAAAACGCTATCGAGAACTAAAACGGTATTATGATAAAAAAAATCCAGACTGTGATAACGCTCTCAAATGCGAGCGTGATTACATAAATAAGTTTTCAGACAAATTATGAATTAGACAATGATTTGCTTATAGTATAATGAATCAAGAATTCGTCCGACATCCAACTATTCCAAATTATGAGGCAAACCGAGATGGCATAGTGAGAAACTACAGGCTGAGGAAACAAGTTGGTACAGTTGATAATGCTGGTTATTTAAGATTTACTGTTAGGAAAGGGAGGTATTTATGTCATCGTTTCGTCTATGAGGTTTTTAACGGAGAGATCCCTAAAGGCCTTGTCATTGATCATATTAACGGGAACAGACTTGATAACAGTATTGAAAACCTTCAAGCGATCACTCAGAGCAAGAATACCATACGAGGAAGAGTTAAATGTAAAACAGCTATAAGAAGAGCAGTGAAATCTGTGAATGTTGAGACTCGTGAAGAAATAATATTTCAATCAATGAGCGCAGCCGGTAGGTATTTCGGTATTTGTCCACCTTCTGTACAGCATGTCGCAGATGGGATCTACAAAACAGCATTTTCAAAGAAGCTCAAACAGAAGATTTCATTCTGTTATATAACTCTTATCGTTGACACAAACGACGATAACTCCTCCGAGAGTGTGTAACGCTTTGCAGAGTTGTCGTTGCTGGTCAGAGGATTTGCTCCCCCTAAGAAAGCCACCTTGATAAAATATTTTATCGAGTTCATAACATGTAATCATTTATTTACCGTAGAATATATATTTTTTTACAAACAATATCCTCGTTTTACTGAATATATCCGACTGTTTTGCTCTTCTGTGCTTGTTATATGACCGCGCTTAAGAAAACATACAATTAAAATATTTTAAACAAGTCCCGCCCACTGCTAGAGCGAATTTCCAACTCGCAAGTAACAGTTGGGTTATATACGAAATCGCTCCCTAAGACCTTTGGGTCGATCGAAAGTCAGCACGCGCAAGCAAAACCATAAATTTAATCCGCCAATGGCGGGTGTCTTTTGTGCACCATCCAATGGTCGATTCAATGGATGGTTTTGCTCTGCTGCTGACCGTAGAAAATGACCCACCTGTGTATGTTTGTGTCGTCATAGGATAAGGTCTTAGGATAAGTTAGGATAAGATTACATGTTCATTGTGCCTTTACTTGCTGTCATACTCGAATCAGAGGTTAAAGGTTGTCTGTTCTGTACCGTCTCTTAGGATAAGATTACATGTTCATTGTACCTTTGCTTGCTGTGATACTCGAATCAGAGGTAAAGGTTGTCTGTTCTGTACCGTCTCTTAGGATAAGATTACATGTTCATTGTACCTTTGCTTGCTGTGATACTCGAATCAGAGGTAAAGGTTGTTTGTGTTGTCAAATAAATGTTTGCCGGGCCTGCTAGAGAACTCGATCCTAGAAGCCAGGGCTGTCTCGTCTTGTAAATAAATGTGCCTCTGAGTCACTTGGCAGTCAGAGGGGTCCGTCCTTAGGATAAGTTACGTGTTATATGTTTGTCCTTGTCAATTCACTAAACACGTCCTCTTGAGCCTATAGAACGTTATTTGACGATCTAGAGGCTCTTGCAGGGGATAAAGTGTTTCGTGTTACATGTTGTATTGTCATGTCGGAAGCAGTCCTCGTGGGGTTCTAGAACGTTATTTGACGATCTAGGCCCTTGCAGGGGATAAATGTTTCCGACTGTCTCGTTTTGTTTTGGAAAGCTAGCGTTTCTCATGCAAAGTGTTTCTATTAAAAATATAAAAATATATAATAATATGAATCACGAAAATATAAATACCATACTTGTTGAAATTAAAGAATTACAACAGCGAGGTTTTAATATTTTACTAGACACTGAAACAATTATGTCAGATTTTGAATCCTTGAATGAGCTATCACGCTTGGGGAAGAACAATCTCCCTGCTCGTTATAGGTTCATTAAGGGTTTGCAAGATCGTGTTTACAGATCACTTGCCGGGATAACTGAAAATCAGGTATCTGAATTTATTCCACTGTGCCGTGCAGTTGAGAAGATTCGTCTTGGATTGTCACAAGAGTATGAGACTCGAAAATTAATTAGCACCAGGGTGAGACGGTTAAAAGGTTATATAAAAAATCTAGACACGGAAATGCCTTGCATTTCTGACAAAAATACTAGTGTTTCTGACTACGAGGCCGACAAGGAAGTATAAACCGCATAGCGTGTGACTCACAGCACAAAGTGAAAGTAGAACCTGAGAACGCTAGCGCCCCCCCCCCCCGCTTGGAGTGTAAAGCACATTTCCACGGGTAAAAAAAAAAGTGTATTATTTTTTTTGCCCTTGGAAACTCAAAGAGTTTCTCAAGTGAAGGGCGCTTTCAGATTTTCAGGATTTGCTTAAGCGTTTCAACATCAATACAGGAATGAGAATAGTTCATAATCTGTTCTCGTTGACACCAAACTATGATCATATGATTTTGCTGTAGCTCTGTTAATTGTGACGGAGTTAACAAGAAGTCTTCGTCACCATACACGTCAATAACTATTTTAACGGGGAAATACTGTTCTGGGAATGTCTGTATTTGAAATGCGGTTTTTATTGCCTCGTAAAGAATTTGCTTATCATGAATATGAACTCGTGCATGAATGTACTCGGGTTGATACATTATACACAACCGTTTTTTTTTAAATGCGTGCTAGCACTTTCAACGATAACTTATGCTGGTTTTGATAGGGTATTTGCACGATAAAATGACGAAAATGGATCAGTGCAGAAAAAAAACCTATTATAAATATTATGGATCCCTTGACTTAGGACTTCACCAGTAAGTTTATACTAACAGTCTCGTCACGCAGGTCCAACAAATTCCCCCTCTGGTCGGTGAGTTTGAAATTTATCGTTGACAACCACGGGTTATGACACCGTAGATAGACCGGATTGATTGGTTCTTGCACAATCAGAAAACCAGGGGGGTCTCTTGGTGTGAACGTATACAGGATAAACCCCTGTTGTGCCGTCGTAGTATCTGATGCGCTGTAACTGCCATCGATGACGTCACATACAAGATTGACCGCAATAACATCTGTGATATTTACGATCCCGGGTGAGATGTGTCTGCCATCGGATGCTGTACTGTTGTCGTGCTTGAGAATAACAGGTTGTGGTTTTATTCGTTCGTACGCGGCAAGAATATCTTCGAAAGATTGATCGATGAGATCAGAGACTGATTTTCTCAGCTCGGGCACGTTATATCCAGGAAATTTAAAATCTGAAATATCATTCACTTGAATACCATATTTAATTGCAAAATCTGCTCTGGCTATCTGTCTATAATTATCATCGATATAGTCTTTAAGATCCAGTAAAGCCTGAATTATTCTTAGATTTATAGTTTCCATGGCCGATGCGAGTTTGTTTAGTTTTTCTACGGTTGTGATAATATTATCACGCGGACTTGTTAAATCAGAAATATAATCTTGGAAATATACTCGCAGGAGTTGTAGCTGTTGTTTATGTACTAGATTGATCGGAATAAATAATTCAGATTCTATATCATCTAGACGGTAAACACGGAGCTCCTGCCCCCCCTTAACACGTGGAGCTTCTATACTCCAAGTATCGGGCATTAAAGTACTTTTTCTTGCTAGTAATTGATCTGCAAGGAGTAAATAATAATTGTACTCGAGGTCGTGTAGTGCTTCTTTATAGGTCATAAAATCCGATTTTTCAGGTTTTGGTGGACGAGGTTTAACCTCGGGGGCCTTTGGCCATCCTAATAATGTTCGGATTGAGCTGTTATAAATATCCACGGCGTATCCTGGCGTTGAGATTTCAATGACCGCAGACAGCGTTGGTTCATGAGCTGTTATAGATATTTTGGCTTCCTTGCCGGTGATTCGTTTTATTTGGCGTTGTATCTCATTATTGATTTCTTCGATCTGATAACTCCCAGTGGGAAGTGTAATTGTATTCCAGTCAAGTTCACCCTGTTCGCCGGAGTCGGCTTTGCTTTTCCCGAACACGAATGAATTATTTGGCTGCAGACCACCAAATGATGCCGACCTAACATTGGGCCAGCTGTGATACACACTGAGCTTTGCTAACGCGATTTCACTCACTGGAATTGGAGTTCGAAAATTAATACCGAATTCTGGTGTCGTCGAGGACACTGAGATCATTGTGGTCCTTACCGGTGTTGTGTTTGTGACTATTTGTTGAAGCAGTTCTATTGACATTATTTATTTGTTTAGTTTTCAAATAGTCATTGTACGCATCTGACATTAGTTTGAATTCAGAATCTGATATCGTAGCGTCGCTACTTTGCACGTCTAACGATGATGATATCAGCGATGATAATTTCTGATATGCGGTCGTGGCTGTATTTAATTTTGTCGTGTAATCGTGTAATTTTGTGTTAGCACATGATGATATTTTTTTTGCTATGATGCCGAAAACTCCAGCTGTTGTTGTGGCCGCGGAAACACAGATCGTGGCGGCGACTGCTGCAGTTACTGGAGTGACCGCTGATAGTATTGCTCCGGCAGATGCAACAACGGCAGATACTGAATAAACCATAATATCCAGCACTGTTATGCGGCGCTTGTATTTTTTTACTTTTTGACTAGTTACTTCGATGACAGTTTTTAACTCAGATTGCCACTCACGGACTTGATTGTATCGATATTGTTGAGCATCTGGCATCGTTGACATTATTCAATTACGCGGTAACCAATTGAGGCGTTGCAGCGACGAATTCCAAACAAAACCAGTAAGATGTTGCTGTTAAACTATCGTCCTCGGCTTCAAGCATAAATGTTTCCTCGGTTCCGCTGTTTAGTATTACAGTGCAAACCCCGGAATACTTATCGGTGGAATGTCTCCAAGGATATGTTGTGAAGATTTCAAATTTAGCGGCTGAAAACACAGACAACCTGTAAACACCGGTGGCTGTTGCTGTATATTTGATAGTGTTATTTTGTCGTGACCATGTTGCGAATCCCGATGATACCGTGAATACGATGTTGGTGATATGCGTTAGAATTTTTTTGGATACCATGATGGTGGAGTTCCTGGTAGTCTTAGACCGCGTCCCTTTTTTTTCTTGTATCCTTTTCCCGTTGCCTTTTTTAGTGCCATTCCAGCTGCAGTTCCAACTGCACCGAGTGCTGCGGCTTTTGCTACGGCTGGTGCTGCCGCGGCAATCAACGCCGGTATTGCTGCGAGAAGAGGAAATATTCCACCGGTTTTAGTCATGTCCTTGATAGCTGCAGCAGAGAAATCAAGTCGGACACCGGTTTTTGCTGTTAGTGCCTTATTAAAATGTTTAAGCTGAGTATTAGTCAACGACAATTTGTTTGGACCACCAGTAATCTGATCTCGTTTTAGTGTTATTGATGTCCCGCACGTGCTTGCGTTCTTTGATTGCAATTTCTTCGTTTGACCGGAAGTCAAGGTGACATTAACATGACTGTATGACATTATATCCTAAGTTTGATTTTAATTGCGTTACATATTCTCGATTGGAGCGTCGATGACCCTCATTCGTCCGCCAACACCTTCAAGCAGCATTGCTTTATCGGAGAGTATGACAGCAATCGCTCTGTAACCACCAGCAGGAACACCTACACGAGCTCGGAAATGTAGGTCGACAACAGATTGTTTAACCAGATCAAGATGTTCCAGCGAAAAGTAATAAATCGGATATAAACTCATAAAGTCTCGCTGTGATATTTGCAGGCCAGTGTCTACATTAAGGTTGCGCCCCATAAATGACATCAGACGATGATATGCGCGTGCGACACGATGATGTTCGAAATCTATTAATATATCCTCAGATGGCTCCTGATGCCCATTTATTCTCAACGAAACTTCAGAAACTCCAAGTGTATCAAATACCATTGGATTTCTTTCCTGGCTATCTGTTCTAGCACGGTATTGAAATGCAATGAAAATATGTCGTGGTGCTGATACTCCTTGTTGCGATGATATATGCCATGTAAACAACCCACCATTATCACCCTGAATAACGTCTGTGGTTGTTGTTTTCCAGGATAGCAGTGATTTACCGCCCGTGTCCATGAAAGACAACAGTCGTTGTTCTTCGGTGATTGACGGAGACAACACTGGCATCCACAACCACAGTTTAGTTAGTATTACCTGACCAGGGGCAACAGCAGCATCTCACCAGATAGCGTCATTATCATCAGGTTTTCGCACAAGTACAACTGTGTGTTTGGCACCGAATATGACCTTGTGGACATCTCTGCAGAATCCAAAGATGTGAGACAATGGAATCACACCTGAGAACTCTTCATCTCCACTTAACATCGATCTACGTGTTGCAAAACCCAAATTAAAATTTTCGTTCATCGATGCAACTGCGTCACCGGCATTATTCATTGTTACATTCCTGTTCTCGGGGCTGTCGGTTATATCCTTTGCAAACATCATTGATGGTCCGGCTGATCTGGTGTAATCATCCGAGTATCTCGCCAACCCGAGAATTGTTGTGGCAACGTCGACGTTATCATGAATTGTTTCAATTTCTTTTCCATCTATCATGTAAATAGCGGATTTAAATAACGCCATGATGCCGTTGTTAACAAATCCAACTCGGTCGCCGATTCCGTAGTTAGTGTTATCATTCTTTAAAAGCCTACCTTCAACTTCGATGAAGGCCTCAGCGGGCAAGAAGTATCTACTTGTATCCTGGACCTGTAGTTCAATTCTTCCGCGTTGGTTAGGATCACGTGCTTCATAAGAATAATATTGAAAATCACGTACAGAATCATCTTTAAGTACTGGTTTGGACATATCAAACGCGTCATTGGATTTTCGTGCAAACATTATTATTATTTGTGATGATCTAATTAAAATGTTATCGTCACCGGAAACCACTACCAGCTATCAAATTAGCAGTTACACTATCTTGCAACGCTTTGGAGGTAATTCCTGCTGTTGCGATCTCAGCTAATTTCTGATTTACGGCCTTATTTACTACGCTACTAACATTTGCCGGCATAGCTTCAGTGGATGGTAGTTTTACTGGCACCAACCTCTCGACTGGGTTTTTTTTTCGTATCAGCTGTGCTAGTCGATCCTTGATTGATTGAAATGCTTTCCCGGCAAGACTACCAACAGTGCCAATGGCTTTATCCTTGACAACATCAGCGGCTTTCATCGCGAATTGTTTTGCTAACGGTCCAGCTTTCGGAGCGATTCTTGTGACTAAATCCCTAACAACATCACCAACTCCATCTCCGTAAACAACCTCGTATACTGGTAATCGTGAGTTTACTACTCTGACACTTCTTGGTCTGCGAAAAGAATCGTGTAGTATCATTTTATTTAATTATTGTTTATCTAACTGAATTTGCTAGCAAATTTAATTATTAGTCGCTGTGGTAACCGTCTGCGAGTTCATCAATGAGCCCCCGGTAGATGCTGATATCCATGATGCCACGCTGAAATAGTCTCTGACAGATATCTGCGGCTTCATTTATAATTTCCGGAGAATTGTTTCCGGCACGTCTTCCTCCGATGAGAACTTCCAACCGTGATACATCATCGATGATATTATTAGGGCAGGCAATAAAACCGGATCCTAAACCCTCCCCTGTTGATGGTACAATTCTTGGGGATAAAATGTCTTGAGGCAAACTTTCAGAAGATGTTGTTAAGCTAATTATCGGCGACCTAGTTTGTTTGAATTTTTGGCCCCGCGGACTTCCTTCAGATGCAGCCTCGTATTCACTTAACGGAGTTAGGTCAGGATCTATTGCTCTTCGCCGTGAAGGATATTGTTGTCGTTCTGTGTGTTGCAACGGTGATTTTTCTTCTTGAGGTTGCGATGGTGGAATTTCAAGTTTACGTATAGCATCTACAAGTCTATCGTATTTTGTATCGTCCCTGCTGATTTGTTTTTTATTTTCACGTATACGATACGAATATTTGATAAAATTATCATCTGTCATAGAACCGTGTTCTGGGTTTAAAGACACATCTCTTCTAATCAATCCTAACAGTATTGTCTCAGGTAATTTCTCTTCTGGTACATTTTTAAGAAGTTCAATATAATCCGGCGTAAATCTTTTGGCGGGGTCAGTAATTCTCCCTGTTACTCGCTTACCAGCAGGTACTGACACAACAACTTCATCGGGTGGAGGCGGGGGTTTAAGTCCAGCTGAAATATCCTGTAAAATTTTCCTTTGCTCTATTAAAGCCTCTTTGGTAACAGCTGCGGATTTTTCAGTAGCTTTGGTCACGGGTTTAAATAATTCCTCCGTAGTCTCTGCAAAGCCTTCCCGTGCTTGCTGTCTTAGTTGTAATTTTTGTCTGACACTATCACGGACAGGAAGAAATTTCTGAATTGCTTCGAGACATTCTCGAGCTAATCTAGTCGTATGTGCTTCTCCAATATTTGCCATTATTTATTTGTCAATGATTTAATTCCGCTAACATAAAAATGTTTTTCCTTGGAAACTCATTTCCCAGAGCAGCAGAGGGGATGGACCCGACCCATGGATTTTTCAATAACGACCCCGCCACGGAAACTGTTTCAGATTTATTGAAGTAACCCAAGTTGTCAGTGCAAACTCAACGAGTTTGTCCCTGGAAACTCTTCGAGTTTTCGGGGGACATTTTTTTTTGTCCTGTATTCTGAATAGAAGGGTTTATTTCGTCGAAATAAGCCCTCTATCGAGGAATAGTTTCCTGGAGGGGTTTATTGTGCAAAAAGTTTCGGTCTGTACAGCCCCTCTGCTGCTTGTCCCTAATGAAAAGGAACAAATCCAAGTAAATAATTTTCAAATTTTGTATCAATATTCTTGTTGATTTGTTTGAACTAAGCCCACAAAAACAGATGGAGGGGTGAGGAGAAACCAATATAAATTCCTCACAGTCCCACTAGTTTCTCAACTATTAGAAGTCTTGAGGTGTCCACACAAATATAAAAAATGGCAGTTCTAAACTATGTCTTGAAGGTTACCTCTAACTTACCAGACATACAGTACGTAAGAGCAATCACTGGTGGAAATACACACTTAGGTTCAGCACTGGCTGTAAAGGTAGTTTGTCTACAGAATGGCAGTACCAAAATTCAATTCCAGTCCAGCCCCATTATCATACCCTTGAAGAAACAACTGTTGTTGTCATTGTTGTAGTGGGGTTTAATGCCATTTTTCAGCACATGATAGGCTATATATGGCAGCCAGTATAACTGGTAGAGGAAGAACCACAAGAAACTAATGACAGTCTTTCTCATGTACCTAACAGAGCCCAAGATTCAAAGCCACGCAAACTGAGGTGAGATGGCAGTGATCTAGAGCGGTGAGCACTTTAGACCACTTAGCCACTTGGGGGCCTGCTGAAACATATTGAAACTAGAAAAACATGCAACAATAGAGAAAGTTTTGTCAAGTCATGATGCGCCCAGCCCAAAAAATTCCACCTCTGATATGTATCGTTATTTATTTATGTTTATCGGTTTAATGTTTCATCAGAACAATAATGAATATGAAGTGCAGATTAAAAGTTTTAAACATGTAAACATAATAAACTGCATGAAAACAGATTAAATTCGAACCACCAATTGTTATGAAAATGTACAAAGCAAATGAAAAAAAATCTGTCTCAATCATGCAATAAAATGTTTTGATGTTGCTGCCACAAAAAGAAATGGACATTTGTTTGGTTTTCCAAAGCTTCCCTTTAGCAGTGACTTCAATAATGTAGGCACCCTTCATCAAAGAATGCAGACTACAATCTTCAGTAAAAACAAAGAACTTTTCATCAAAGGAAGTCAGTACCAAACTTAAATAAAAGCAATGGAATCTGATGGATTTTTTCATTTTCCAATGTGACTGGAACGAGTTTACTGTGCTGTGAATGTTTTTTTTTTGCAGGGAAAAAGCTATGCTTACGAACACTACCAATGGCGGCTTTAAACACAAACAAACTTTTACCATCATGGAATGTACTGAAAAGTAAATGTGCTTCATCATTCGTTACGTGATTGTGCTATGTTTATCCACTAAATTCAGACCTATATGATCTGTGAACAAATTATTGAATATTTTAAATGTGTGCATATTTTTTGTGGAATTACATGTACCTGTGTTGTGGATTCAATGTATGTGATGAGATTCGCAGGTGAGTACACGGTGTTGATACTCCATTAGACATGTATATATAAACAGTATACACATACATGTACCAATCCGTGGTTATCTAAATAAAGTAAAATATTATACATGCCTTCTCTATTTTAACTACAGGTGTATTTCCCATTTAATATGCATTGATTTAAGATGGTAACTATGCCAATAAAGTGCGCATTATACTTTCATGTTTATTACCTACCCCCCTCATTGCAATTTTTTTTGGGTACATGCATCATTTTCTTCAGCTAACTGACCTGATTGCTTAAAACATGGACCGGTCTAAAATACAGTCGGGTCATATGATCCGAGCTACCATGTTATAGCGGGGTCACACTGTGTGTGTGTGTGTGTATATATATATATATATATATATATATATATATTGAATTTGTTTTGGTTTGATTAAATTGCGATAAGGTATTTTTGCTTTCTTTTCTAAATGTTTGTTTGAAATTGTATGAATCTATTTTCCAGTCACCATTATTTTATAATGGTTTCCACTACAACGTATTAAACTTGTACTTACTGGCGCATAGGGGTTGTTCACATATGATGTCACACATTGATGGAGGAGGGGATCAAAATTTTGGGACAAAGTGTAACGAGGGGGAGGGGGTGTTGAAGAAACATGACATCACAATAAATATGAGTGTGGAACGCTTCTTTCAAAAGAATAAAAATGATCTTATGACCTGCATCCTCAGACCATTTTTACATGCAATAGATAACAACTCTCTCATGGAAGGCTTATCTTAATATTGTTTGATACGTCTTTAAGATTAACATTGGACTATGGTGTAGGCCCTAGTCATAATTAGAGAAACAAATCTAGCTGTTCACTACTGATTTTTTCAATTTCTAAAACCTGGGAATGGGGGTTCCAAACACAGGCATTTGATTCCAGGGTATGGAGCCATCCATTTAGTATGTACACATGGAGGGGGGTTAACCCAAATGCATACGTTTGTGTATGGGGGGGGGGGGGCTACTGATAATGTACGTACACATAGGATACGGAGGGGTGAAACCTCAATAATAATTTGTTCAATATGTAACCTGTTAGACTGGTTTAGTCAGCGTTTAAATTTTAGCAGACACTAGACACATTTAAAGTTACGCAGCTTAGTTCTTTGATGCAGCCAGACAGTCAATGTTTGTGGACTATTTGTTGACTATTAAACACGTTAATACTAATAATCCTTTATCGTTTTTGCGTGGATTACATATAGGCCGTTCTATAGAACGGGGTGGGTGTGTGCGTCAAGCGTATGTACGCAGGTGGGGGCATTTAGTCCTACATGTAACTTGTAAGACCTTGACACTGATATTTAGTCCTACATGTAACTTGTAAGACCTTGACACTGATATTTATGTTTTGGCACTAAAACAAAACCAACATGTTCTATGTCTTACATTGTAGGACCAGTAAAGGGTGTGTGTAAAAAAAAAGCATGCATGTGTACAGGGAGGGGTCAAGCTTTGCCAGATTTTTGTGTACGTACTTAATGGACGGACCTTTAACTAATGTGTGAGTGTACAGTACACATTAAATAAAAACGAAATCAAGTTCCTGTAGTCACAAACTGTACAATATTCTAAAATAGTAGGTATAATTAAAACTTTGAAAATCGAAGCATTCCCACAGTTGCTCGACGTGTTAATGTTCAAACGCTAATTTGTATTTTAAAAATTAAATTATACGGTACCTGGACGTTTCGCCCTATGGACATTTCGGCCCAAGACATTTCGCCCCACTTCAATGGACATTTCGCCCCACTTCAATGGACATTTCGCCCCACATGGTACATGGCCTTTTCGAACCATGGACGTTTCGCCCCACATTAAATAAAGTATGAACCCTCACTCGAGTACAGCCTGTCTCAGTATAATGGTAATGCGAGAAACGACACACATCATCAATCATACAAAACAATATGGTTTATTTGTCGTTTAAATATAATACACTATTTATTCACCCAAATTCTAAACTAAATTTAAAATAAAAACCGGACTAGGATTAACAACCCTATATATTACACTAGGGAAATACATAAATACCCCGACAAAATTTTGAATTTTTTTGTTCAGAAATCTTTTATAAAGCAAACAAATCTCATACCTTTGGGGAAAACATACACATATAAAACAACTTTATTTTTTTTTTATAAGTAGGGGTGTATCTGTCTGGTGCCATAAAGAAAACAAATGTTCTGGCGTTCACTATTGCTCCCAGCAAGTGTTAATATGACTTAATTACATCCAGGTAACTTCATGCATTAAAAAAGAAATCATAGATAGTTGCTGTTTAGAAGTATACTTTTGCACATCATAATTTGACACCTATACCTTGTCATGAGATGTAATTTTGATTAGTGATGTGTTTTTATTTAAAAATGCAAATACATGCTTCGTATTTCAAAAATATAAATCTCTGAAACCATTTTTATATCTCTTTATTGTTAATTACAATTAACATTCCTCGCCCCTCCTCCTGTCTTTTCATTGCTCGCGATATGTCGGGCTATTCTGTGCACAGCTTTGAAAAGACGTAATGTATAACGATCGGGCTATAGAAATGAAATACATTAATTTGGACTGTTTCTGTCAGCAATTCAGTCGAGTAATTAGGACCCGATTTATAGCTAGTTTTACAAAATTCAAAGTAACAATGCCAATAAATGGCAGGAGATAAAAAGTTAATTAACCCGAGCTTGAAAAAAAATGAGTAAAGTTCAACATTTAAAAAAAGTTTAACGATAGATCTTATTACATAAATGAAGAAAAAAAAAAGGAAAATATTGTCTGATATAACGGCACGCTGAATGTAATTGAAATGGATGAGAGTGATGGGATTATGGGGCATGAAATTAAAATCATAACGGCAGGCCCCTAAAGTAAAATGAAGATAATGGTGTAATGCTTGTGAATTTCTATAAATGTCCGATATTTCCAATGATGTGGGGCGAAACGTCCATGGGCCGAAACGTCCATGGGGCGAAACGTCCATGTACCATGTGGGGCGAAATGTCCATTGAAGTGGGGCGAAATGTCCATTGAAGTGGGGCGAAACGTCCTGGGCCGAAACGTCCATGGGGCGAAACGTCCATAATCCAAATTATACGGGTTGAAGACTTACAAAAAAGCAAATATATACTGTACAGTACAAGTTATGTGTGTGTCTGCTAAACATGATAAAGCAATACAATTTAAGCAGTTAAATTTCATTAGAAAGGTACACATATTTATATATTTACCCAAATGCACGTGTCATCTAGCACCTACCTAATTTATCGAACAATGTTTGATTCCGCAATACATGGACCTACGTTCCCTTTAGGCTTTAAGCTATTGAAAAATCACGTCTTAAAGCGCGTCAAATGCGAGCAGACTGGAGGCATGCTTGATTGGCTGTCCCTAACGTACGGTAACGGGTCAGAAAGGTGGCGCTCACCAGATAATATGTACTTTTGAGAGGGTGACGTATGTAAGGTGAAGTAGTTCGCATTTAAAACATGCACAGTGGAGAGAATGTTTGCATACCTCTATGCTACATTAATGTAATGTGGATGATATTTCTTTTGGATATTGCACTTTTGGAAATTTTACATGATTTAAGCACACTGCTAACTAAAATGACTGCTCCCTTGTGTTAAAAAATCAGTCTGAATTAGTCTAAAGTACACTATACATAGCAGCTATTAAAATAGGGAAAATGAATTTTGCCAGACTAGACAATACCAGCTTCTGAAAGTGCAGTGAATGAAATACCAAATATGTAAAATGTAAAAAAAGTTATCGGCTCTTTTTTATACAATTTACCTCTGAAGTTCAGGAAGTGAAAATGACCAAGTAGAGCTAGCACTTTTTTGAAAGGTGCACATTTGAAGTAAGGCCAAGCTGTATACTCTATAACCCATAGTACACCCATCAATCATACACCAAAATAAAGGGAATTAAAGGTTCTTTGCATTAGACCTAAGATATACAAGGTCTTTTTTAAATAGCCAGTATAACCAGTGAGGAAAGCCGGGGACATTCTTTTTCTTTAAAATCCTAACCCTATGCAAAATGCGAAACTGTATAGCGCCACCTTAAAGAAAATAAAAAAATGTTTGCAATTATTTTTTTTTATTTTCATATAATTATGTATGATGTTCTGAATAAAATGGTACATTCATATTGATGTTAAGCATGAAAATAAGCTAATTATGATCCTTTTTCTCTTCCTTACATAATTTGCCATGAGGTATGTTTGTGTGAGTAGTGACCTTAATTATGGGGAAATTAGAAGACTTAGAATATAGGAATAGAGCCAACTTAAATTTAAAACTGTTGCAATAAGTGACAGAAATATATGGTGAAAATGTTTCTTTTCATTTATTTGCAATGAAATAAAAAAATAAATGAAGAGAAAGTTAATTCGCTTCTTCCATATTAAACAATAGGCAAATATTTTACACTTTGACCTTTGACCTTTATGAAGCTGATGAGTTACCTCCCTTTTCTAACTGTAAAATTCATTGTTGATATCTCAGAAATAATTCTGGCTAGTTTCATGTTCCTGTCATTCAGCATAACATTGGTTGCTATGTTTACAAAATGTAATGTGCATTCTTAAAATAGCTCACTTTTATCATGGGGGGGGGGGAGGCTGGACTTGTTAGAGACTCTGACACTCATAAATACTGTTCTGTGGGGAAAAAGGCAGGAGAATTATTCATAAGGATTGTTTTGATGCTTGCGACTTAAATGTTTCAGCCATATAAACATAATTAAATCATACAAAAATAATACCTACATCTTCTTTATGGTGGCGCTCACCAGATAATATGTACTTTTGAGAGGGTGACGTATGTAAGGTGAAGTAGTTCGCATTTAAAACATGCACAGTGGAGAGAATGTTTGCATACCTCTATGCTACATTAATGTAATGTGGATGATATTTCTTTTGGATATTGCACTTTTGGAAATTTTACATGATTTAAGCACACTGCTAACTAAAATGACTGCTCCCTTGTGTTAAAAAATCAGTCTGAATTAGTCTAAAGTACACTATACATAGCAGCTATTAAAATAGGGAAAATGAATTTTGCCAGACTAGACAATACCAGCTTCTGAAAGTGCAGTGAATGAAATACCAAATATGTAAAATGTAAAAAAAGTTATCGGCTCTTTTTTATACAATTTACCTCTGAAGTTCAGGAAGTGAAAATGACCAAGTAGAGCTAGCACTTTTTTGAAAGGTGCACATTTGAAGTAAGGCCAAGCTGTATACTCTATAACCCATAGTACACCCATCAATCATACACCAAAATAAAGGGAATTAAAGGTTCTTTGCATTAGACCTAAGATATACAAGGTCTTTTTTAAATAGCCAGTATAACCAGTGAGGAAAGCCGGGGACATTCTTTTTCTTTAAAATCCTAACCCTATGCAAAATGCGAAACTGTATAGCGCCACCTTAAAGAAAATAAAAAAATGTTTGCAATTATTTTTTTTTATTTTCATATAATTATGTATGATGTTCTGAATAAAATGGTACATTCATATTGATGTTAAGCATGAAAATAAGCTAATTATGATCCTTTTTCTCTTCCTTACATAATTTGCCATGAGGTATGTTTGTGTGAGTAGTGACCTTAATTATGGGGAAATTAGAAGACTTAGAATATAGGAATAGAGCCAACTTAAATTTAAAACTGTTGCAATAAGTGACAGAAATATATGGTGAAAATGTTTCTTTTCATTTATTTGCAATGAAATAAAAAAATAAATGAAGAGAAAGTTAATTCGCTTCTTCCATATTAAACAATAGGCAAATATTTTACACTTTGACCTTTGACCTTTATGAAGCTGATGAGTTACCTCCCTTTTCTAACTGTAAAATTCATTGTTGATATCTCAGAAATAATTCTGGCTAGTTTCATGTTCCTGTCATTCAGCATAACATTGGTTGCTATGTTTACAAAATGTAATGTGCATTCTTAAAATAGCTCACTTTTATCATGGGGGGGGGGGAGGCTGGACTTGTTAGAGACTCTGACACTCATAAATACTGTTCTGTGGGGAAAAAGGCAGGAGAATTATTCATAAGGATTGTTTTGATGCTTGCGACTTAAATGTTTCAGCCATATAAACATAATTAAATCATACAAAAATAATACCTACATCTTCTTTATGGTGGCGCTCACCAGATAATATGTACTTTTGAGAGGGTGACGTATGTAAGGTGAAGTAGTTCGCATTTAAAACATGCACAGTGGAGAGAATGTTTGCATACCTCTATGCTACATTAATGTAATGTGGATGATATTTCTTTTGGATATTGCACTTTTGGAAATTTTACATGATTTAAGCACACTGCTAACTAAAATGACTGCTCCCTTGTGTTAAAAAATCAGTCTGAATTAGTCTAAAGTACACTATACATAGCAGCTATTAAAATAGGGAAAATGAATTTTGCCAGACTAGACAATACCAGCTTCTGAAAGTGCAGTGAATGAAATACCAAATATGTAAAATGTAAAAAAAGTTATCGGCTCTTTTTTATACAATTTACCTCTGAAGTTCAGGAAGTGAAAATGACCAAGTAGAGCTAGCACTTTTTTGAAAGGTGCACATTTGAAGTAAGGCCAAGCTGTATACTCTATAACCCATAGTACACCCATCAATCATACACCAAAATAAAGGGAATTAAAGGTTCTTTGCATTAGACCTAAGATATACAAGGTCTTTTTTAAATAGCCAGTATAACCAGTGAGGAAAGCCGGGGACATTCTTTTTCTTTAAAATCCTAACCCTATGCAAAATGCGAAACTGTATAGCGCCACCTTAAAGAAAATAAAAAAATGTTTGCAATTATTTTTTTTTATTTTCATATAATTATGTATGATGTTCTGAATAAAATGGTACATTCATATTGATGTTAAGCATGAAAATAAGCTAATTATGATCCTTTTTCTCTTCCTTACATAATTTGCCATGAGGTATGTTTGTGTGAGTAGTGACCTTAATTATGGGGAAATTAGAAGACTTAGAATATAGGAATAGAGCCAACTTAAATTTAAAACTGTTGCAATAAGTGACAGAAATATATGGTGAAAATGTTTCTTTTCATTTATTTGCAATGAAATAAAAAAATAAATGAAGAGAAAGTTAATTCGCTTCTTCCATATTAAACAATAGGCAAATATTTTACACTTTGACCTTTGACCTTTATGAAGCTGATGAGTTACCTCCCTTTTCTAACTGTAAAATTCATTGTTGATATCTCAGAAATAATTCTGGCTAGTTTCATGTTCCTGTCATTCAGCATAACATTGGTTGCTATGTTTACAAAATGTAATGTGCATTCTTAAAATAGCTCACTTTTATCATGGGGGGGGGGGAGGCTGGACTTGTTAGAGACTCTGACACTCATAAATACTGTTCTGTGGGGAAAAAGGCAGGAGAATTATTCATAAGGATTGTTTTGATGCTTGCGACTTAAATGTTTCAGCCATATAAACATAATTAAATCATACAAAAATAATACCTACATCTTCTTTATGGTGGCGCTCACCAGATAATATGTACTTTTGAGAGGGTGACGTATGTAAGGTGAAGTAGTTCGCATTTAAAACATGCACAGTGGAGAGAATGTTTGCATACCTCTATGCTACATTAATGTAATGTGGATGATATTTCTTTTGGATATTGCACTTTTGGAAATTTTACATGATTTAAGCACACTGCTAACTAAAATGACTGCTCCCTTGTGTTAAAAAATCAGTCTGAATTAGTCTAAAGTACACTATACATAGCAGCTATTAAAATAGGGAAAATGAATTTTGCCAGACTAGACAATACCAGCTTCTGAAAGTGCAGTGAATGAAATACCAAATATGTAAAATGTAAAAAAAGTTATCGGCTCTTTTTTATACAATTTACCTCTGAAGTTCAGGAAGTGAAAATGACCAAGTAGAGCTAGCACTTTTTTGAAAGGTGCACATTTGAAGTAAGGCCAAGCTGTATACTCTATAACCCATAGTACACCCATCAATCATACACCAAAATAAAGGGAATTAAAGGTTCTTTGCATTAGACCTAAGATATACAAGGTCTTTTTTAAATAGCCAGTATAACCAGTGAGGAAAGCCGGGGACATTCTTTTTCTTTAAAATCCTAACCCTATGCAAAATGCGAAACTGTATAGCGCCACCTTAAAGAAAATAAAAAAATGTTTGCAATTATTTTTTTTTATTTTCATATAATTATGTATGATGTTCTGAATAAAATGGTACATTCATATTGATGTTAAGCATGAAAATAAGCTAATTATGATCCTTTTTCTCTTCCTTACATAATTTGCCATGAGGTATGTTTGTGTGAGTAGTGACCTTAATTATGGGGAAATTAGAAGACTTAGAATATAGGAATAGAGCCAACTTAAATTTAAAACTGTTGCAATAAGTGACAGAAATATATGGTGAAAATGTTTCTTTTCACTTATTTGCAATGAAATAAAAAAATAAATGAAGAGAAAGTTAATTCGCTTCTTCCATATTAAACAATAGGCAAATATTTTACACTTTGACCTTTGACCTTTATGAAGCTGATGAGTTACCTCCCTTTTCTAACTGTAAAATTCATTGTTGATATCTCAGAAATAATTCCGGCTAGTTTCATGTTCCTGTCATTCAGCATAACATTGGTTGCTATGTTTACAAAATGTAATGTGCATTCTTAAAATAGCTCACTTTTATCATGGGGGGGGGGAGGCTGGACTTGTTAGAGACTCTGACACTCATAAATACTGTTCTGTGGGGAAAAAGGCAGGAGAATTATTCATAAGGATTGTTTTGATGCTTGCGACTTAAATGTTTCAGCCATATAAACATAATTAAATCATACAAAAATAATACCTACATCTTCTTTATGGTGGCGCTCACCAGATAATATGTACTTTTGAGAGGGTGACGTATGTAAGGTGAAGTAGTTCGCATTTAAAACATGCACAGTGGAGAGAATGTTTGCATACCTCTATGCTACATTAATGTAATGTGGATGATATTTCTTTTGGATATTGCACTTTTGGAAATTTTACATGATTTAAGCACACTGCTAACTAAAATGACTGCTCCCTTGTGTTAAAAAATCAGTCTGAATTAGTCTAAAGTACACTATACATAGCAGCTATTAAAATAGGGAAAATGAATTTTGCCAGACTAGACAATACCAGCTTCTGAAAGTGCAGTGAATGAAATACCAAATATGTAAAATGTAAAAAAAGTTATCGGCTCTTTTTTATACAATTTACCTCTGAAGTTCAGGAAGTGAAAATGACCAAGTAGAGCTAGCACTTTTTTGAAAGGTGCACATTTGAAGTAAGGCCAAGCTGTATACTCTATAACCCATAGTACACCCATCAATCATACACCAAAATAAAGGGAATTAAAGGTTCTTTGCATTAGACCTAAGATATACAAGGTCTTTTTTAAATAGCCAGTATAACCAGTGAGGAAAGCCGGGGACATTCTTTTTCTTTAAAATCCTAACCCTATGCAAAATGCGAAACTGTATAGCGCCACCTTAAAGAAAATAAAAAAATGTTTGCAATTATTTTTTTTTATTTTCATATAATTATGTATGATGTTCTGAATAAAATGGTACATTCATATTGATGTTAAGCATGAAAATAAGCTAATTATGATCCTTTTTCTCTTCCTTACATAATTTGCCATGAGGTATGTTTGTGTGAGTAGTGACCTTAATTATGGGGAAATTAGAAGACTTAGAATATAGGAATAGAGCCAACTTAAATTTAAAACTGTTGCAATAAGTGACAGAAATATATGGTGAAAATGTTTCTTTTCATTTATTTGCAATGAAATAAAAAAATAAATGAAGAGAAAGTTAATTCGCTTCTTCCATATTAAACAATAGGCAAATATTTTACACTTTGACCTTTGACCTTTATGAAGCTGATGAGTTACCTCCCTTTTCTAACTGTAAAATTCATTGTTGATATCTCAGAAATAATTCTGGCTAGTTTCATGTTCCTGTCATTCAGCATAACATTGGTTGCTATGTTTACAAAATGTAATGTGCATTCTTAAAATAGCTCACTTTTATCATGGGGGGGGGGGAGGCTGGACTTGTTAGAGACTCTGACACTCATAAATACTGTTCTGTGGGGAAAAAGGCAGGAGAATTATTCATAAGGATTGTTTTGATGCTTGCGACTTAAATGTTTCAGCCATATAAACATAATTAAATCATACAAAAATAATACCTACATCTTCTTTATGGTGGCGCTCACCAGATAATATGTACTTTTGAGAGGGTGACGTATGTAAGGTGAAGTAGTTCGCATTTAAAACATGCACAGTGGAGAGAATGTTTGCATACCTCTATGCTACATTAATGTAATGTGGATGATATTTCTTTTGGATATTGCACTTTTGGAAATTTTACATGATTTAAGCACACTGCTAACTAAAATGACTGCTCCCTTGTGTTAAAAAATCAGTCTGAATTAGTCTAAAGTACACTATACATAGCAGCTATTAAAATAGGGAAAATGAATTTTGCCAGACTAGACAATACCAGCTTCTGAAAGTGCAGTGAATGAAATACCAAATATGTAAAATGTAAAAAAAGTTATCGGCTCTTTTTTATACAATTTACCTCTGAAGTTCAGGAAGTGAAAATGACCAAGTAGAGCTAGCACTTTTTTGAAAGGTGCACATTTGAAGTAAGGCCAAGCTGTATACTCTATAACCCATAGTACACCCATCAATCATACACCAAAATAAAGGGAATTAAAGGTTCTTTGCATTAGACCTAAGATATACAAGGTCTTTTTTAAATAGCCAGTATAACCAGTGAGGAAAGCCGGGGACATTCTTTTTCTTTAAAATCCTAACCCTATGCAAAATGCGAAACTGTATAGCGCCACCTTAAAGAAAATAAAAAAATGTTTGCAATTATTTTTTTTTATTTTCATATAATTATGTATGATGTTCTGAATAAAATGGTACATTCATATTGATGTTAAGCATGAAAATAAGCTAATTATGATCCTTTTTCTCTTCCTTACATAATTTGCCATGAGGTATGTTTGTGTGAGTAGTGACCTTAATTATGGGGAAATTAGAAGACTTAGAATATAGGAATAGAGCCAACTTAAATTTAAAACTGTTGCAATAAGTGACAGAAATATATGGTGAAAATGTTTCTTTTCATTTATTTGCAATGAAATAAAAAAATAAATGAAGAGAAAGTTAATTCGCTTCTTCCATATTAAACAATAGGCAAATATTTTACACTTTGACCTTTGACCTTTATGAAGCTGATGAGTTACCTCCCTTTTCTAACTGTAAAATTCATTGTTGATATCTCAGAAATAATTCTGGCTAGTTTCATGTTCCTGTCATTCAGCATAACATTGGTTGCTATGTTTACAAAATGTAATGTGCATTCTTAAAATAGCTCACTTTTATCATGGGGGGGGGGAGGCTGGACTTGTTAGAGACTCTGACACTCATAAATACTGTTCTGTGGGGAAAAAGGCAGGAGAATTATTCATAAGGATTGTTTTGATGCTTGCGACTTAAATGTTTCAGCCATATAAACATAATTAAATCATACAAAAATAATACCTACATCTTCTTTATGGTGGCGCTCACCAGATAATATGTACTTTTGAGAGGGTGACGTATGTAAGGTGAAGTAGTTCGCATTTAAAACATGCACAGTGGAGAGAATGTTTGCATACCTCTATGCTACATTAATGTAATGTGGATGATATTTCTTTTGGATATTGCACTTTTGGAAATTTTACATGATTTAAGCACACTGCTAACTAAAATGACTGCTCCCTTGTGTTAAAAAATCAGTCTGAATTAGTCTAAAGTACACTATACATAGCAGCTATTAAAATAGGGAAAATGAATTTTGCCAGACTAGACAATACCAGCTTCTGAAAGTGCAGTGAATGAAATACCAAATATGTAAAATGTAAAAAAAGTTATCGGCTCTTTTTTATACAATTTACCTCTGAAGTTCAGGAAGTGAAAATGACCAAGTAGAGCTAGCACTTTTTTGAAAGGTGCACATTTGAAGTAAGGCCAAGCTGTATACTCTATAACCCATAGTACACCCATCAATCATACACCAAAATAAAGGGAATTAAAGGTTCTTTGCATTAGACCTAAGATATACAAGGTCTTTTTTAAATAGCCAGTATAACCAGTGAGGAAAGCCGGGGACATTCTTTTTCTTTAAAATCCTAACCCTATGCAAAATGCGAAACTGTATAGCGCCACCTTAAAGAAAATAAAAAAATGTTTGCAATTATTTTTTTTTATTTTCATATAATTATGTATGATGTTCTGAATAAAATGGTACATTCATATTGATGTTAAGCATGAAAATAAGCTAATTATGATCCTTTTTCTCTTCCTTACATAATTTGCCATGAGGTATGTTTGTGTGAGTAGTGACCTTAATTATGGGGAAATTAGAAGACTTAGAATATAGGAATAGAGCCAACTTAAATTTAAAACTGTTGCAATAAGTGACAGAAATATATGGTGAAAATGTTTCTTTTCATTTATTTGCAATGAAATAAAAAAATAAATGAAGAGAAAGTTAATTCGCTTCTTCCATATTAAACAATAGGCAAATATTTTACACTTTGACCTTTGACCTTTATGAAGCTGATGAGTTACCTCCCTTTTCTAACTGTAAAATTCATTGTTGATATCTCAGAAATAATTCTGGCTAGTTTCATGTTCCTGTCATTCAGCATAACATTGGTTGCTATGTTTACAAAATGTAATGTGCATTCTTAAAATAGCTCACTTTTATCATGGGGGGGGGGAGGCTGGACTTGTTAGAGACTCTGACACTCATAAATACTGTTCTGTGGGGAAAAAGGCAGGAGAATTATTCATAAGGATTGTTTTGATGCTTGCGACTTAAATGTTTCAGCCATATAAACATAATTAAATCATACAAAAATAATACCTACATCTTCTTTATGGTGGCGCTCACCAGATAATATGTACTTTTGAGAGGGTGACGTATGTAAGGTGAAGTAGTTCGCATTTAAAACATGCACAGTGGAGAGAATGTTTGCATACCTCTATGCTACATTAATGTAATGTGGATGATATTTCTTTTGGATATTGCACTTTTGGAAATTTTACATGATTTAAGCACACTGCTAACTAAAATGACTGCTCCCTTGTGTTAAAAAATCAGTCTGAATTAGTCTAAAGTACACTATACATAGCAGCTATTAAAATAGGGAAAATGAATTTTGCCAGACTAGACAATACCAGCTTCTGAAAGTGCAGTGAATGAAATACCAAATATGTAAAATGTAAAAAAAGTTATCGGCTCTTTTTTATACAATTTACCTCTGAAGTTCAGGAAGTGAAAATGACCAAGTAGAGCTAGCACTTTTTTGAAAGGTGCACATTTGAAGTAAGGCCAAGCTGTATACTCTATAACCCATAGTACACCCATCAATCATACACCAAAATAAAGGGAATTAAAGGTTCTTTGCATTAGACCTAAGATATACAAGGTCTTTTTTAAATAGCCAGTATAACCAGTGAGGAAAGCCGGGGACATTCTTTTTCTTTAAAATCCTAACCCTATGCAAAATGCGAAACTGTATAGCGCCACCTTAAAGAAAATAAAAAAATGTTTGCAATTATTTTTTTTTATTTTCATATAATTATGTATGATGTTCTGAATAAAATGGTACATTCATATTGATATTAAGCATGAAAATAAGCTAATTATGATCCTTTTTCTCTTCCTTACATAATTTGCCATGAGGTATGTTTGTGTGAGTAGTGACCTTAATTATGGGGAAATTAGAAGACTTAGAATATAGGAATAGAGCCAACTTAAATTTAAAACTGTTGCAATAAGTGACAGAAATATATGGTGAAAATGTTTCTTTTCACTTATTTGCAATGAAATAAAAAAATAAATGAAGAGAAAGTTAATTCGCTTCTTCCATATTAAACAATAGGCAAATATTTTACACTTTGACCTTTGACCTTTATGAAGCTGATGAGTTACCTCCCTTTTCTAACTGTAAAATTCATTGTTGATATCTCAGAAATAATTCCGGCTAGTTTCATGTTCCTGTCATTCAGCATAACATTGGTTGCTATGTTTACAAAATGTAATGTGCATTCTTAAAATAGCTCACTTTTATCATGGGGGGGGGGAGGCTGGACTTGTTAGAGACTCTGACACTCATAAATACTGTTCTGTGGGGAAAAAGGCAGGAGAATTATTCATAAGGATTGTTTTGATGCTTGCGACTTAAATGTTTCAGCCATATAAACATAATTAAATCATACAAAAATAATACCTACATCTTCTTTATGGTGGCGCTCACCAGATAATATGTACTTTTGAGAGGGTGACGTATGTAAGGTGAAGTAGTTCGCATTTAAAACATGCACAGTGGAGAGAATGTTTGCATACCTCTATGCTACATTAATGTAATGTGGATGATATTTCTTTTGGATATTGCACTTTTGGAAATTTTACATGATTTAAGCACACTGCTAACTAAAATGACTGCTCCCTTGTGTTAAAAAATCAGTCTGAATTAGTCTAAAGTACACTATACATAGCAGCTATTAAAATAGGGAAAATGAATTTTGCCAGACTAGACAATACCAGCTTCTGAAAGTGCAGTGAATGAAATACCAAATATGTAAAATGTAAAAAAAGTTATCGGCTCTTTTTTATACAATTTACCTCTGAAGTTCAGGAAGTGAAAATGACCAAGTAGAGCTAGCACTTTTTTGAAAGGTGCACATTTGAAGTAAGGCCAAGCTGTATACTCTATAACCCATAGTACACCCATCAATCATACACCAAAATAAAGGGAATTAAAGGTTCTTTGCATTAGACCTAAGATATACAAGGTCTTTTTTAAATAGCCAGTATAACCAGTGAGGAAAGCCGGGGACATTCTTTTTCTTTAAAATCCTAACCCTATGCAAAATGCGAAACTGTATAGCGCCACCTTAAAGAAAATAAAAAAATGTTTGCAATTATTTTTTTTTATTTTCATATAATTATGTATGATGTTCTGAATAAAATGGTACATTCATATTGATGTTAAGCATGAAAATAAGCTAATTATGATCCTTTTTCTCTTCCTTACATAATTTGCCATGAGGTATGTTTGTGTGAGTAGTGACCTTAATTATGGGGAAATTAGAAGACTTAGAATATAGGAATAGAGCCAACTTAAATTTAAAACTGTTGCAATAAGTGACAGAAATATATGGTGAAAATGTTTCTTTTCATTTATTTGCAATGAAATAAAAAAATAAATGAAGAGAAAGTTAATTCGCTTCTTCCATATTAAACAATAGGCAAATATTTTACACTTTGACCTTTGACCTTTATGAAGCTGATGAGTTACCTCCCTTTTCTAACTGTAAAATTCATTGTTGATATCTCAGAAATAATTCTGGCTAGTTTCATGTTCCTGTCATTCAGCATAACATTGGTTGCTATGTTTACAAAATGTAATGTGCATTCTTAAAATAGCTCACTTTTATCATGGGGGGGGGGAGGCTGGACTTGTTAGAGACTCTGACACTCATAAATACTGTTCTGTGGGGAAAAAGGCAGGAGAATTATTCATAAGGATTGTTTTGATGCTTGCGACTTAAATGTTTCAGCCATATAAACATAATTAAATCATACAAAAATAATACCTACATCTTCTTTATGGTGGCGCTCACCAGATAATATGTACTTTTGAGAGGGTGACGTATGTAAGGTGAAGTAGTTCGCATTTAAAACATGCACAGTGGAGAGAATGTTTGCATACCTCTATGCTACATTAATGTAATGTGGATGATATTTCTTTTGGATATTGCACTTTTGGAAATTTTACATGATTTAAGCACACTGCTAACTAAAATGACTGCTCCCTTGTGTTAAAAAATCAGTCTGAATTAGTCTAAAGTACACTATACATAGCAGCTATTAAAATAGGGAAAATGAATTTTGCCAGACTAGACAATACCAGCTTCTGAAAGTGCAGTGAATGAAATACCAAATATGTAAAATGTAAAAAAAGTTATCGGCTCTTTTTTATACAATTTACCTCTGAAGTTCAGGAAGTGAAAATGACCAAGTAGAGCTAGCACTTTTTTGAAAGGTGCACATTTGAAGTAAGGCCAAGCTGTATACTCTATAACCCATAGTACACCCATCAATCATACACCAAAATAAAGGGAATTAAAGGTTCTTTGCATTAGACCTAAGATATACAAGGTCTTTTTTAAATAGCCAGTATAACCAGTGAGGAAAGCCGGGGACATTCTTTTTCTTTAAAATCCTAACCCTATGCAAAATGCGAAACTGTATAGCGCCACCTTAAAGAAAATAAAAAAATGTTTGCAATTATTTTTTTTTATTTTCATATAATTATGTATGATGTTCTGAATAAAATGGTACATTCATATTGATGTTAAGCATGAAAATAAGCTAATTATGATCCTTTTTCTCTTCCTTACATAATTTGCCATGAGGTATGTTTGTGTGAGTAGTGACCTTAATTATGGGGAAATTAGAAGACTTAGAATATAGGAATAGAGCCAACTTAAATTTAAAACTGTTGCAATAAGTGACAGAAATATATGGTGAAAATGTTTCTTTTCATTTATTTGCAATGAAATAAAAAAATAAATGAAGAGAAAGTTAATTCGCTTCTTCCATATTAAACAATAGGCAAATATTTTACACTTTGACCTTTGACCTTTATGAAGCTGATGAGTTACCTCCCTTTTCTAACTGTAAAATTCATTGTTGATATCTCAGAAATAATTCTGGCTAGTTTCATGTTCCTGTCATTCAGCATAACATTGGTTGCTATGTTTACAAAATGTAATGTGCATTCTTAAAATAGCTCACTTTTATCATGGGGGGGGGGGAGGCTGGACTTGTTAGAGACTCTGACACTCATAAATACTGTTCTGTGGGGAAAAAGGCAGGAGAATTATTCATAAGGATTGTTTTGATGCTTGCGACTTAAATGTTTCAGCCATATAAACATAATTAAATCATACAAAAATAATACCTACATCTTCTTTATGGTGGCGCTCACCAGATAATATGTACTTTTGAGAGGGTGACGTATGTAAGGTGAAGTAGTTCGCATTTAAAACATGCACAGTGGAGAGAATGTTTGCATACCTCTATGCTACATTAATGTAATGTGGATGATATTTCTTTTGGATATTGCACTTTTGGAAATTTTACATGATTTAAGCACACTGCTAACTAAAATGACTGCTCCCTTGTGTTAAAAAATCAGTCTGAATTAGTCTAAAGTACACTATACATAGCAGCTATTAAAATAGGGAAAATGAATTTTGCCAGACTAGACAATACCAGCTTCTGAAAGTGCAGTGAATGAAATACCAAATATGTAAAATGTAAAAAAAGTTATCGGCTCTTTTTTATACAATTTACCTCTGAAGTTCAGGAAGTGAAAATGACCAAGTAGAGCTAGCACTTTTTTGAAAGGTGCACATTTGAAGTAAGGCCAAGCTGTATACTCTATAACCCATAGTACACCCATCAATCATACACCAAAATAAAGGGAATTAAAGGTTCTTTGCATTAGACCTAAGATATACAAGGTCTTTTTTAAATAGCCAGTATAACCAGTGAGGAAAGCCGGGGACATTCTTTTTCTTTAAAATCCTAACCCTATGCAAAATGCGAAACTGTATAGCGCCACCTTAAAGAAAATAAAAAAATGTTTGCAATTATTTTTTTTTATTTTCATATAATTATGTATGATGTTCTGAATAAAATGGTACATTCATATTGATGTTAAGCATGAAAATAAGCTAATTATGATCCTTTTTCTCTTCCTTACATAATTTGCCATGAGGTATGTTTGTGTGAGTAGTGACCTTAATTATGGGGAAATTAGAAGACTTAGAATATAGGAATAGAGCCAACTTAAATTTAAAACTGTTGCAATAAGTGACAGAAATATATGGTGAAAATGTTTCTTTTCATTTATTTGCAATGAAATAAAAAAATAAATGAAGAGAAAGTTAATTCGCTTCTTCCATATTAAACAATAGGCAAATATTTTACACTTTGACCTTTGACCTTTATGAAGCTGATGAGTTACCTCCCTTTTCTAACTGTAAAATTCATTGTTGATATCTCAGAAATAATTCTGGCTAGTTTCATGTTCCTGTCATTCAGCATAACATTGGTTGCTATGTTTACAAAATGTAATGTGCATTCTTAAAATAGCTCACTTTTATCATGGGGGGGGGGGAGGCTGGACTTGTTAGAGACTCTGACACTCATAAATACTGTTCTGTGGGGAAAAAGGCAGGAGAATTATTCATAAGGATTGTTTTGATGCTTGCGACTTAAATGTTTCAGCCATATAAACATAATTAAATCATACAAAAATAATACCTACATCTTCTTTATGGTGGCGCTCACCAGATAATATGTACTTTTGAGAGGGTGACGTATGTAAGGTGAAGTAGTTCGCATTTAAAACATGCACAGTGGAGAGAATGTTTGCATACCTCTATGCTACATTAATGTAATGTGGATGATATTTCTTTTGGATATTGCACTTTTGGAAATTTTACATGATTTAAGCACACTGCTAACTAAAATGACTGCTCCCTTGTGTTAAAAAATCAGTCTGAATTAGTCTAAAGTACACTATACATAGCAGCTATTAAAATAGGGAAAATGAATTTTGCCAGACTAGACAATACCAGCTTCTGAAAGTGCAGTGAATGAAATACCAAATATGTAAAATGTAAAAAAAGTTATCGGCTCTTTTTTATACAATTTACCTCTGAAGTTCAGGAAGTGAAAATGACCAAGTAGAGCTAGCACTTTTTTGAAAGGTGCACATTTGAAGTAAGGCCAAGCTGTATACTCTATAACCCATAGTACACCCATCAATCATACACCAAAATAAAGGGAATTAAAGGTTCTTTGCATTAGACCTAAGATATACAAGATCTTTTTTAAATAGCCAGTATAACCAGTGAGGAAAGCCGGGGACATTCTTTTTCTTTAAAATCCTAACCCTATGCAAAATGCGAAACTGTATAGCGCCACCTTAAAGAAAATAAAAAAATGTTTGCAATTATTTTTTTTTATTTTCATATAATTATGTATGATGTTCTGAATAAAATGGTACATTCATATTGATGTTAAGCATGAAAATAAGCTAATTATGATCCTTTTTCTCTTCCTTACATAATTTGCCATGAGGTATGTTTGTGTGAGTAGTGACCTTAATTATGGGGAAATTAGAAGACTTAGAATATAGGAATAGAGCCAACTTAAATTTAAAACTGTTGCAATAAGTGACAGAAATATATGGTGAAAATGTTTCTTTTCATTTATTTGCAATGAAATAAAAAAATAAATGAAGAGAAAGTTAATTCGCTTCTTCCATATTAAACAATAGGCAAATATTTTACACTTTGACCTTTGACCTTTATGAAGCTGATGAGTTACCTCCCTTTTCTAACTGTAAAATTCATTGTTGATATCTCAGAAATAATTCTGGCTAGTTTCATGTTCCTGTCATTCAGCATAACATTGGTTGCTATGTTTACAAAATGTAATGTGCATTCTTAAAATAGCTCACTTTTATCATGGGGGGGGGGGGAGGCTGGACTTGTTAGAGACTCTGACACTCATAAATACTGTTCTGTGGGGAAAAAGGCAGGAGAATTATTCATAAGGATTGTTTTGATGCTTGCGACTTAAATGTTTCAGCCATATAAACATAATTAAATCATACAAAAATAATACCTACATCTTCTTTATGGTGGCGCTCACCAGATAATATGTACTTTTGAGAGGGTGACGTATGTAAGGTGAAGTAGTTCGCATTTAAAACATGCACAGTGGAGAGAATGTTTGCATACCTCTATGCTACATTAATGTAATGTGGATGATATTTCTTTTGGATATTGCACTTTTGGAAATTTTACATGATTTAAGCACACTGCTAACTAAAATGACTGCTCCCTTGTGTTAAAAAATCAGTCTGAATTAGTCTAAAGTACACTATACATAGCAGCTATTAAAATAGGGAAAATGAATTTTGCCAGACTAGACAATACCAGCTTCTGAAAGTGCAGTGAATGAAATACCAAATATGTAAAATGTAAAAAAAGTTATCGGCTCTTTTTTATACAATTTACCTCTGAAGTTCAGGAAGTGAAAATGACCAAGTAGAGCTAGCACTTTTTTGAAAGGTGCACATTTGAAGTAAGGCCAAGCTGTATACTCTATAACCCATAGTACACCCATCAATCATACACCAAAATAAAGGGAATTAAAGGTTCTTTGCATTAGACCTAAGATATACAAGGTCTTTTTTAAATAGCCAGTATAACCAGTGAGGAAAGCCGGGGACATTCTTTTTCTTTAAAATCCTAACCCTATGCAAAATGCGAAACTGTATAGCGCCACCTTAAAGAAAATAAAAAAATGTTTGCAATTATTTTTTTTTATTTTCATATAATTATGTATGATGTTCTGAATAAAATGGTACATTCATATTGATGTTAAGCATGAAAATAAGCTAATTATGATCCTTTTTCTCTTCCTTACATAATTTGCCATGAGGTATGTTTGTGTGAGTAGTGACCTTAATTATGGGGAAATTAGAAGACTTAGAATATAGGAATAGAGCCAACTTAAATTTAAAACTGTTGCAATAAGTGACAGAAATATATGGTGAAAATGTTTCTTTTCATTTATTTGCAATGAAATAAAAAAATAAATGAAGAGAAAGTTAATTCGCTTCTTCCATATTAAACAATAGGCAAATATTTTACACTTTGACCTTTGACCTTTATGAAGCTGATGAGTTACCTCCCTTTTCTAACTGTAAAATTCATTGTTGATATCTCAGAAATAATTCTGGCTAGTTTCATGTTCCTGTCATTCAGCATAACATTGGTTGCTATGTTTACAAAATGTAATGTGCATTCTTAAAATAGCTCACTTTTATCATGGGGGGGGGGGAGGCTGGACTTGTTAGAGACTCTGACACTCATAAATACTGTTCTGTGGGGAAAAAGGCAGGAGAATTATTCATAAGGATTGTTTTGATGCTTGCGACTTAAATGTTTCAGCCATATAAACATAATTAAATCATACAAAAATAATACCTACATCTTCTTTATGGTGGCGCTCACCAGATAATATGTACTTTTGAGAGGGTGACGTATGTAAGGTGAAGTAGTTCGCATTTAAAACATGCACAGTGGAGAGAATGTTTGCATACCTCTATGCTACATTAATGTAATGTGGATGATATTTCTTTTGGATATTGCACTTTTGGAAATTTTACATGATTTAAGCACACTGCTAACTAAAATGACTGCTCCCTTGTGTTAAAAAATCAGTCTGAATTAGTCTAAAGTACACTATACATAGCAGCTATTAAAATAGGGAAAATGAATTTTGCCAGACTAGACAATACCAGCTTCTGAAAGTGCAGTGAATGAAATACCAAATATGTAAAATGTAAAAAAAGTTATCGGCTCTTTTTTATACAATTTACCTCTGAAGTTCAGGAAGTGAAAATGACCAAGTAGAGCTAGCACTTTTTTGAAAGGTGCACATTTGAAGTAAGGCCAAGCTGTATACTCTATAACCCATAGTACACCCATCAATCATACACCAAAATAAAGGGAATTAAAGGTTCTTTGCATTAGACCTAAGATATACAAGGTCTTTTTTAAATAGCCAGTATAACCAGTGAGGAAAGCCGGGGACATTCTTTTTCTTTAAAATCCTAACCCTATGCAAAATGCGAAACTGTATAGCGCCACCTTAAAGAAAATAAAAAAATGTTTGCAATTATTTTTTTTTATTTTCATATAATTATGTATGATGTTCTGAATAAAATGGTACATTCATATTGATGTTAAGCATGAAAATAAGCTAATTATGATCCTTTTTCTCTTCCTTACATAATTTGCCATGAGGTATGTTTGTGTGAGTAGTGACCTTAATTATGGGGAAATTAGAAGACTTAGAATATAGGAATAGAGCCAACTTAAATTTAAAACTGTTGCAATAAGTGACAGAAATATATGGTGAAAATGTTTCTTTTCATTTATTTGCAATGAAATAAAAAAATAAATGAAGAGAAAGTTAATTCGCTTCTTCCATATTAAACAATAGGCAAATATTTTACACTTTGACCTTTGACCTTTATGAAGCTGATGAGTTACCTCCCTTTTCTAACTGTAAAATTCATTGTTGATATCTCAGAAATAATTCTGGCTAGTTTCATGTTCCTGTCATTCAGCATAACATTGGTTGCTATGTTTACAAAATGTAATGTGCATTCTTAAAATAGCTCACTTTTATCATGGGGGGGGGGGAGGCTGGACTTGTTAGAGACTCTGACACTCATAAATACTGTTCTGTGGGGAAAAAGGCAGGAGAATTATTCATAAGGATTGTTTTGATGCTTGCGACTTAAATGTTTCAGCCATATAAACATAATTAAATCATACAAAAATAATACCTACATCTTCTTTATGGTGGCGCTCACCAGATAATATGTACTTTTGAGAGGGTGACGTATGTAAGGTGAAGTAGTTCGCATTTAAAACATGCACAGTGGAGAGAATGTTTGCATACCTCTATGCTACATTAATGTAATGTGGATGATATTTCTTTTGGATATTGCACTTTTGGAAATTTTACATGATTTAAGCACACTGCTAACTAAAATGACTGCTCCCTTGTGTTAAAAAATCAGTCTGAATTAGTCTAAAGTACACTATACATAGCAGCTATTAAAATAGGGAAAATGAATTTTGCCAGACTAGACAATACCAGCTTCTGAAAGTGCAGTGAATGAAATACCAAATATGTAAAATGTAAAAAAAGTTATCGGCTCTTTTTTATACAATTTACCTCTGAAGTTCAGGAAGTGAAAATGACCAAGTAGAGCTAGCACTTTTTTGAAAGGTGCACATTTGAAGTAAGGCCAAGCTGTATACTCTATAACCCATAGTACACCCATCAATCATACACCAAAATAAAGGGAATTAAAGGTTCTTTGCATTAGACCTAAGATATACAAGATCTTTTTTAAATAGCCAGTATAACCAGTGAGGAAAGCCGGGGACATTCTTTTTCTTTAAAATCCTAACCCTATGCAAAATGCGAAACTGTATAGCGCCACCTTAAAGAAAATAAAAAAATGTTTGCAATTATTTTTTTTTATTTTCATATAATTATGTATGATGTTCTGAATAAAATGGTACATTCATATTGATGTTAAGCATGAAAATAAGCTAATTATGATCCTTTTTCTCTTCCTTACATAATTTGCCATGAGGTATGTTTGTGTGAGTAGTGACCTTAATTATGGGGAAATTAGAAGACTTAGAATATAGGAATAGAGCCAACTTAAATTTAAAACTGTTGCAATAAGTGACAGAAATATATGGTGAAAATGTTTCTTTTCATTTATTTGCAATGAAATAAAAAAATAAATGAAGAGAAAGTTAATTCGCTTCTTCCATATTAAACAATAGGCAAATATTTTACACTTTGACCTTTGACCTTTATGAAGCTGATGAGTTACCTCCCTTTTCTAACTGTAAAATTCATTGTTGATATCTCAGAAATAATTCTGGCTAGTTTCATGTTCCTGTCATTCAGCATAACATTGGTTGCTATGTTTACAAAATGTAATGTGCATTCTTAAAATAGCTCACTTTTATCATGGGGGGGGGGGGAGGCTGGACTTGTTAGAGACTCTGACACTCATAAATACTGTTCTGTGGGGAAAAAGGCAGGAGAATTATTCATAAGGATTGTTTTGATGCTTGCGACTTAAATGTTTCAGCCATATAAACATAATTAAATCATACAAAAATAATACCTACATCTTCTTTATGGTGGCGCTCACCAGATAATATGTACTTTTGAGAGGGTGACGTATGTAAGGTGAAGTAGTTCGCATTTAAAACATGCACAGTGGAGAGAATGTTTGCATACCTCTATGCTACATTAATGTAATGTGGATGATATTTCTTTTGGATATTGCACTTTTGGAAATTTTACATGATTTAAGCACACTGCTAACTAAAATGACTGCTCCCTTGTGTTAAAAAATCAGTCTGAATTAGTCTAAAGTACACTATACATAGCAGCTATTAAAATAGGGAAAATGAATTTTGCCAGACTAGACAATACCAGCTTCTGAAAGTGCAGTGAATGAAATACCAAATATGTAAAATGTAAAAAAAGTTATCGGCTCTTTTTTATACAATTTACCTCTGAAGTTCAGGAAGTGAAAATGACCAAGTAGAGCTAGCACTTTTTTGAAAGGTGCACATTTGAAGTAAGGCCAAGCTGTATACTCTATAACCCATAGTACACCCATCAATCATACACCAAAATAAAGGGAATTAAAGGTTCTTTGCATTAGACCTAAGATATACAAGGTCTTTTTTAAATAGCCAGTATAACCAGTGAGGAAAGCCGGGGACATTCTTTTTCTTTAAAATCCTAACCCTATGCAAAATGCGAAACTGTATAGCGCCACCTTAAAGAAAATAAAAAAATGTTTGCAATTATTTTTTTTTATTTTCATATAATTATGTATGATGTTCTGAATAAAATGGTACATTCATATTGATGTTAAGCATGAAAATAAGCTAATTATGATCCTTTTTCTCTTCCTTACATAATTTGCCATGAGGTATGTTTGTGTGAGTAGTGACCTTAATTATGGGGAAATTAGAAGACTTAGAATATAGGAATAGAGCCAACTTAAATTTAAAACTGTTGCAATAAGTGACAGAAATATATGGTGAAAATGTTTCTTTTCATTTATTTGCAATGAAATAAAAAAATAAATGAAGAGAAAGTTAATTCGCTTCTTCCATATTAAACAATAGGCAAATATTTTACACTTTGACCTTTGACCTTTATGAAGCTGATGAGTTACCTCCCTTTTCTAACTGTAAAATTCATTGTTGATATCTCAGAAATAATTCTGGCTAGTTTCATGTTCCTGTCATTCAGCATAACATTGGTTGCTATGTTTACAAAATGTAATGTGCATTCTTAAAATAGCTCACTTTTATCATGGGGGGGGGGGAGGCTGGACTTGTTAGAGACTCTGACACTCATAAATACTGTTCTGTGGGGAAAAAGGCAGGAGAATTATTCATAAGGATTGTTTTGATGCTTGCGACTTAAATGTTTCAGCCATATAAACATAATTAAATCATACAAAAATAATACCTACATCTTCTTTATGGTGGCGCTCACCAGATAATATGTACTTTTGAGAGGGTGACGTATGTAAGGTGAAGTAGTTCGCATTTAAAACATGCACAGTGGAGAGAATGTTTGCATACCTCTATGCTACATTAATGTAATGTGGATGATATTTCTTTTGGATATTGCACTTTTGGAAATTTTACATGATTTAAGCACACTGCTAACTAAAATGACTGCTCCCTTGTGTTAAAAAATCAGTCTGAATTAGTCTAAAGTACACTATACATAGCAGCTATTAAAATAGGGAAAATGAATTTTGCCAGACTAGACAATACCAGCTTCTGAAAGTGCAGTGAATGAAATACCAAATATGTAAAATGTAAAAAAAGTTATCGGCTCTTTTTTATACAATTTACCTCTGAAGTTCAGGAAGTGAAAATGACCAAGTAGAGCTAGCACTTTTTTGAAAGGTGCACATTTGAAGTAAGGCCAAGCTGTATACTCTATAACCCATAGTACACCCATCAATCATACACCAAAATAAAGGGAATTAAAGGTTCTTTGCATTAGACCTAAGATATACAAGGTCTTTTTTAAATAGCCAGTATAACCAGTGAGGAAAGCCGGGGACATTCTTTTTCTTTAAAATCCTAACCCTATGCAAAATGCGAAACTGTATAGCGCCACCTTAAAGAAAATAAAAAAATGTTTGCAATTATTTTTTTTTATTTTCATATAATTATGTATGATGTTCTGAATAAAATGGTACATTCATATTGATGTTAAGCATGAAAATAAGCTAATTATGATCCTTTTTCTCTTCCTTACATAATTTGCCATGAGGTATGTTTGTGTGAGTAGTGACCTTAATTATGGGGAAATTAGAAGACTTAGAATATAGGAATAGAGCCAACTTAAATTTAAAACTGTTGCAATAAGTGACAGAAATATATGGTGAAAATGTTTCTTTTCATTTATTTGCAATGAAATAAAAAAATAAATGAAGAGAAAGTTAATTCGCTTCTTCCATATTAAACAATAGGCAAATATTTTACACTTTGACCTTTGACCTTTATGAAGCTGATGAGTTACCTCCCTTTTCTAACTGTAAAATTCATTGTTGATATCTCAGAAATAATTCTGGCTAGTTTCATGTTCCTGTCATTCAGCATAACATTGGTTGCTATGTTTACAAAATGTAATGTGCATTCTTAAAATAGCTCACTTTTATCATGGGGGGGGGGGAGGCTGGACTTGTTAGAGACTCTGACACTCATAAATACTGTTCTGTGGGGAAAAAGGCAGGAGAATTATTCATAAGGATTGTTTTGATGCTTGCGACTTAAATGTTTCAGCCATATAAACATAATTAAATCATACAAAAATAATACCTACATCTTCTTTATGGTGGCGCTCACCAGATAATATGTACTTTTGAGAGGGTGACGTATGTAAGGTGAAGTAGTTCGCATTTAAAACATGCACAGTGGAGAGAATGTTTGCATACCTCTATGCTACATTAATGTAATGTGGATGATATTTCTTTTGGATATTGCACTTTTGGAAATTTTACATGATTTAAGCACACTGCTAACTAAAATGACTGCTCCCTTGTGTTAAAAAATCAGTCTGAATTAGTCTAAAGTACACTATACATAGCAGCTATTAAAATAGGGAAAATGAATTTTGCCAGACTAGACAATACCAGCTTCTGAAAGTGCAGTGAATGAAATACCAAATATGTAAAATGTAAAAAAAGTTATCGGCTCTTTTTTATACAATTTACCTCTGAAGTTCAGGAAGTGAAAATGACCAAGTAGAGCTAGCACTTTTTTGAAAGGTGCACATTTGAAGTAAGGCCAAGCTGTATACTCTATAACCCATAGTACACCCATCAATCATACACCAAAATAAAGGGAATTAAAGGTTCTTTGCATTAGACCTAAGATATACAAGGTCTTTTTTAAATAGCCAGTATAACCAGTGAGGAAAGCCGGGGACATTCTTTTTCTTTAAAATCCTAACCCTATGCAAAATGCGAAACTGTATAGCGCCACCTTAAAGAAAATAAAAAAATGTTTGCAATTATTTTTTTTTATTTTCATATAATTATGTATGATGTTCTGAATAAAATGGTACATTCATATTGATGTTAAGCATGAAAATAAGCTAATTATGATCCTTTTTCTCTTCCTTACATAATTTGCCATGAGGTATGTTTGTGTGAGTAGTGACCTTAATTATGGGGAAATTAGAAGACTTAGAATATAGGAATAGAGCCAACTTAAATTTAAAACTGTTGCAATAAGTGACAGAAATATATGGTGAAAATGTTTCTTTTCATTTATTTGCAATGAAATAAAAAAATAAATGAAGAGAAAGTTAATTCGCTTCTTCCATATTAAACAATAGGCAAATATTTTACACTTTGACCTTTGACCTTTATGAAGCTGATGAGTTACCTCCCTTTTCTAACTGTAAAATTCATTGTTGATATCTCAGAAATAATTCTGGCTAGTTTCATGTTCCTGTCATTCAGCATAACATTGGTTGCTATGTTTACAAAATGTAATGTGCATTCTTAAAATAGCTCACTTTTATCATGGGGGGGGGGGGAGGCTGGACTTGTTAGAGACTCTGACACTCATAAATACTGTTCTGTGGGGAAAAAGGCAGGAGAATTATTCATAAGGATTGTTTTGATGCTTGCGACTTAAATGTTTCAGCCATATAAACATAATTAAATCATACAAAAATAATACCTACATCTTCTTTATGGTGGCGCTCACCAGATAATATGTACTTTTGAGAGGGTGACGTATGTAAGGTGAAGTAGTTCGCATTTAAAACATGCACAGTGGAGAGAATGTTTGCATACCTCTATGCTACATTAATGTAATGTGGATGATATTTCTTTTGGATATTGCACTTTTGGAAATTTTACATGATTTAAGCACACTGCTAACTAAAATGACTGCTCCCTTGTGTTAAAAAATCAGTCTGAATTAGTCTAAAGTACACTATACATAGCAGCTATTAAAATAGGGAAAATGAATTTTGCCAGACTAGACAATACCAGCTTCTGAAAGTGCAGTGAATGAAATACCAAATATGTAAAATGTAAAAAAAGTTATCGGCTCTTTTTTATACAATTTACCTCTGAAGTTCAGGAAGTGAAAATGACCAAGTAGAGCTAGCACTTTTTTGAAAGGTGCACATTTGAAGTAAGGCCAAGCTGTATACTCTATAACCCATAGTACACCCATCAATCATACACCAAAATAAAGGGAATTAAAGGTTCTTTGCATTAGACCTAAGATATACAAGGTCTTTTTTAAATAGCCAGTATAACCAGTGAGGAAAGCCGGGGACATTCTTTTTCTTTAAAATCCTAACCCTATGCAAAATGCGAAACTGTATAGCGCCACCTTAAAGAAAATAAAAAAATGTTTGCAATTATTTTTTTTTATTTTCATATAATTATGTATGATGTTCTGAATAAAATGGTACATTCATATTGATGTTAAGCATGAAAATAAGCTAATTATGATCCTTTTTCTCTTCCTTACATAATTTGCCATGAGGTATGTTTGTGTGAGTAGTGACCTTAATTATGGGGAAATTAGAAGACTTAGAATATAGGAATAGAGCCAACTTAAATTTAAAACTGTTGCAATAAGTGACAGAAATATATGGTGAAAATGTTTCTTTTCATTTATTTGCAATGAAATAAAAAAATAAATGAAGAGAAAGTTAATTCGCTTCTTCCATATTAAACAATAGGCAAATATTTTACACTTTGACCTTTGACCTTTATGAAGCTGATGAGTTACCTCCCTTTTCTAACTGTAAAATTCATTGTTGATATCTCAGAAATAATTCTGGCTAGTTTCATGTTCCTGTCATTCAGCATAACATTGGTTGCTATGTTTACAAAATGTAATGTGCATTCTTAAAATAGCTCACTTTTATCATGGGGGGGGGGGAGGCTGGACTTGTTAGAGACTCTGACACTCATAAATACTGTTCTGTGGGGAAAAAGGCAGGAGAATTATTCATAAGGATTGTTTTGATGCTTGCGACTTAAATGTTTCAGCCATATAAACATAATTAAATCATACAAAAATAATACCTACATCTTCTTTATGGTGGCGCTCACCAGATAATATGTACTTTTGAGAGGGTGACGTATGTAAGGTGAAGTAGTTCGCATTTAAAACATGCACAGTGGAGAGAATGTTTGCATACCTCTATGCTACATTAATGTAATGTGGATGATATTTCTTTTGGATATTGCACTTTTGGAAATTTTACATGATTTAAGCACACTGCTAACTAAAATGACTGCTCCCTTGTGTTAAAAAATCAGTCTGAATTAGTCTAAAGTACACTATACATAGCAGCTATTAAAATAGGGAAAATGAATTTTGCCAGACTAGACAATACCAGCTTCTGAAAGTGCAGTGAATGAAATACCAAATATGTAAAATGTAAAAAAAGTTATCGGCTCTTTTTTATACAATTTACCTCTGAAGTTCAGGAAGTGAAAATGACCAAGTAGAGCTAGCACTTTTTTGAAAGGTGCACATTTGAAGTAAGGCCAAGCTGTATACTCTATAACCCATAGTACACCCATCAATCATACACCAAAATAAAGGGAATTAAAGGTTCTTTGCATTAGACCTAAGATATACAAGGTCTTTTTTAAATAGCCAGTATAACCAGTGAGGAAAGCCGGGGACATTCTTTTTCTTTAAAATCCTAACCCTATGCAAAATGCGAAACTGTATAGCGCCACCTTAAAGAAAATAAAAAAATGTTTGCAATTATTTTTTTTTATTTTCATATAATTATGTATGATGTTCTGAATAAAATGGTACATTCATATTGATGTTAAGCATGAAAATAAGCTAATTATGATCCTTTTTCTCTTCCTTACATAATTTGCCATGAGGTATGTTTGTGTGAGTAGTGACCTTAATTATGGGGAAATTAGAAGACTTAGAATATAGGAATAGAGCCAACTTAAATTTAAAACTGTTGCAATAAGTGACAGAAATATATGGTGAAAATGTTTCTTTTCATTTATTTGCAATGAAATAAAAAAATAAATGAAGAGAAAGTTAATTCGCTTCTTCCATATTAAACAATAGGCAAATATTTTACACTTTGACCTTTGACCTTTATGAAGCTGATGAGTTACCTCCCTTTTCTAACTGTAAAATTCATTGTTGATATCTCAGAAATAATTCTGGCTAGTTTCATGTTCCTGTCATTCAGCATAACATTGGTTGCTATGTTTACAAAATGTAATGTGCATTCTTAAAATAGCTCACTTTTATCATGGGGGGGGGGAGGCTGGACTTGTTAGAGACTCTGACACTCATAAATACTGTTCTGTGGGGAAAAAGGCAGGAGAATTATTCATAAGGATTGTTTTGATGCTTGCGACTTAAATGTTTCAGCCATATAAACATAATTAAATCATACAAAAATAATACCTACATCTTCTTTATGGTGGCGCTCACCAGATAATATGTACTTTTGAGAGGGTGACGTATGTAAGGTGAAGTAGTTCGCATTTAAAACATGCACAGTGGAGAGAATGTTTGCATACCTCTATGCTACATTAATGTAATGTGGATGATATTTCTTTTGGATATTGCACTTTTGGAAATTTTACATGATTTAAGCACACTGCTAACTAAAATGACTGCTCCCTTGTGTTAAAAAATCAGTCTGAATTAGTCTAAAGTACACTATACATAGCAGCTATTAAAATAGGGAAAATGAATTTTGCCAGACTAGACAATACCAGCTTCTGAAAGTGCAGTGAATGAAATACCAAATATGTAAAATGTAAAAAAAGTTATCGGCTCTTTTTTATACAATTTACCTCTGAAGTTCAGGAAGTGAAAATGACCAAGTAGAGCTAGCACTTTTTTGAAAGGTGCACATTTGAAGTAAGGCCAAGCTGTATACTCTATAACCCATAGTACACCCATCAATCATACACCAAAATAAAGGGAATTAAAGGTTCTTTGCATTAGACCTAAGATATACAAGGTCTTTTTTAAATAGCCAGTATAACCAGTGAGGAAAGCCGGGGACATTCTTTTTCTTTAAAATCCTAACCCTATGCAAAATGCGAAACTGTATAGCGCCACCTTAAAGAAAATAAAAAAATGTTTGCAATTATTTTTTTTTATTTTCATATAATTATGTATGATGTTCTGAATAAAATGGTACATTCATATTGATGTTAAGCATGAAAATAAGCTAATTATGATCCTTTTTCTCTTCCTTACATAATTTGCCATGAGGTATGTTTGTGTGAGTAGTGACCTTAATTATGGGGAAATTAGAAGACTTAGAATATAGGAATAGAGCCAACTTAAATTTAAAACTGTTGCAATAAGTGACAGAAATATATGGTGAAAATGTTTCTTTTCATTTATTTGCAATGAAATAAAAAAATAAATGAAGAGAAAGTTAATTCGCTTCTTCCATATTAAACAATAGGCAAATATTTTACACTTTGACCTTTGACCTTTATGAAGCTGATGAGTTACCTCCCTTTTCTAACTGTAAAATTCATTGTTGATATCTCAGAAATAATTCTGGCTAGTTTCATGTTCCTGTCATTCAGCATAACATTGGTTGCTATGTTTACAAAATGTAATGTGCATTCTTAAAATAGCTCACTTTTATCATGGGGGGGGGGGGAGGCTGGACTTGTTAGAGACTCTGACACTCATAAATACTGTTCTGTGGGGAAAAAGGCAGGAGAATTATTCATAAGGATTGTTTTGATGCTTGCGACTTAAATGTTTCAGCCATATAAACATAATTAAATCATACAAAAATAATACCTACATCTTCTTTATGGTGGCGCTCACCAGATAATATGTACTTTTGAGAGGGTGACGTATGTAAGGTGAAGTAGTTCGCATTTAAAACATGCACAGTGGAGAGAATGTTTGCATACCTCTATGCTACATTAATGTAATGTGGATGATATTTCTTTTGGATATTGCACTTTTGGAAATTTTACATGATTTAAGCACACTGCTAACTAAAATGACTGCTCCCTTGTGTTAAAAAATCAGTCTGAATTAGTCTAAAGTACACTATACATAGCAGCTATTAAAATAGGGAAAATGAATTTTGCCAGACTAGACAATACCAGCTTCTGAAAGTGCAGTGAATGAAATACCAAATATGTAAAATGTAAAAAAAGTTATCGGCTCTTTTTTATACAATTTACCTCTGAAGTTCAGGAAGTGAAAATGACCAAGTAGAGCTAGCACTTTTTTGAAAGGTGCACATTTGAAGTAAGGCCAAGCTGTATACTCTATAACCCATAGTACACCCATCAATCATACACCAAAATAAAGGGAATTAAAGGTTCTTTGCATTAGACCTAAGATATACAAGGTCTTTTTTAAATAGCCAGTATAACCAGTGAGGAAAGCCGGGGACATTCTTTTTCTTTAAAATCCTAACCCTATGCAAAATGCGAAACTGTATAGCGCCACCTTAAAGAAAATAAAAAATGTTTGCAATTATTTTTTTTTATTTTCATATAATTATGTATGATGTTCTGAATAAAATGGTACATTCATATTGATGTTAAGCATGAAAATAAGCTAATTATGATCCTTTTTCTCTTCCTTACATAATTTGCCATGAGGTATGTTTGTGTGAGTAGTGACCTTAATTATGGGGAAATTAGAAGACTTAGAATATAGGAATAGAGCCAACTTAAATTTAAAACTGTTGCAATAAGTGACAGAAATATATGGTGAAAATGTTTCTTTTCATTTATTTGCAATGAAATAAAAAAATAAATGAAGAGAAAGTTAATTCGCTTCTTCCATATTAAACAATAGGCAAATATTTTACACTTTGACCTTTGACCTTTATGAAGCTGATGAGTTACCTCCCTTTTCTAACTGTAAAATTCATTGTTGATATCTCAGAAATAATTCTGGCTAGTTTCATGTTCCTGTCATTCAGCATAACATTGGTTGCTATGTTTACAAAATGTAATGTGCATTCTTAAAATAGCTCACTTTTATCATGGGGGGGGGGGAGGCTGGACTTGTTAGAGACTCTGACACTCATAAATACTGTTCTGTGGGGAAAAAGGCAGGAGAATTATTCATAAGGATTGTTTTGATGCTTGCGACTTAAATGTTTCAGCCATATAAACATAATTAAATCATACAAAAATAATACCTACATCTTCTTTATGGTGGCGCTCACCAGATAATATGTACTTTTGAGAGGGTGACGTATGTAAGGTGAAGTAGTTCGCATTTAAAACATGCACAGTGGAGAGAATGTTTGCATACCTCTATGCTACATTAATGTAATGTGGATGATATTTCTTTTGGATATTGCACTTTTGGAAATTTTACATGATTTAAGCACACTGCTAACTAAAATGACTGCTCCCTTGTGTTAAAAAATCAGTCTGAATTAGTCTAAAGTACACTATACATAGCAGCTATTAAAATAGGGAAAATGAATTTTGCCAGACTAGACAATACCAGCTTCTGAAAGTGCAGTGAATGAAATACCAAATATGTAAAATGTAAAAAAAGTTATCGGCTCTTTTTTATACAATTTACCTCTGAAGTTCAGGAAGTGAAAATGACCAAGTAGAGCTAGCACTTTTTTGAAAGGTGCACATTTGAAGTAAGGCCAAGCTGTATACTCTATAACCCATAGTACACCCATCAATCATACACCAAAATAAAGGGAATTAAAGGTTCTTTGCATTAGACCTAAGATATACAAGGTCTTTTTTAAATAGCCAGTATAACCAGTGAGGAAAGCCGGGGACATTCTTTTTTCTTTAAAATCCTAACCCTATGCAAAATGCGAAACTGTATAGCGCCACCTTAAAGAAAATAAAAAAATGTTTGCAATTATTTTTTTTTATTTTCATATAATTATGTATGATGTTCTGAATAAAATGGTACATTCATATTGATGTTAAGCATGAAAATAAGCTAATTATGATCCTTTTTCTCTTCCTTACATAATTTGCCATGAGGTATGTTTGTGTGAGTAGTGACCTTAATTATGGGGAAATTAGAAGACTTAGAATATAGGAATAGAGCCAACTTAAATTTAAAACTGTTGCAATAAGTGACAGAAATATATGGTGAAAATGTTTCTTTTCATTTATTTGCAATGAAATAAAAAAATAAATGAAGAGAAAGTTAATTCGCTTCTTCCATATTAAACAATAGGCAAATATTTTACACTTTGACCTTTGACCTTTATGAAGCTGATGAGTTACCTCCCTTTTCTAACTGTAAAATTCATTGTTGATATCTCAGAAATAATTCTGGCTAGTTTCATGTTCCTGTCATTCAGCATAACATTGGTTGCTATGTTTACAAAATGTAATGTGCATTCTTAAAATAGCTCACTTTTATCATGGGGGGGGGGAGGCTGGACTTGTTAGAGACTCTGACACTCATAAATACTGTTCTGTGGGGAAAAAGGCAGGAGAATTATTCATAAGGATTGTTTTGATGCTTGCGACTTAAATGTTTCAGCCATATAAACATAATTAAATCATACAAAAATAATACCTACATCTTCTTTATGGTGGCGCTCACCAGATAATATGTACTTTTGAGAGGGTGACGTATGTAAGGTGAAGTAGTTCGCATTTAAAACATGCACAGTGGAGAGAATGTTTGCATACCTCTATGCTACATTAATGTAATGTGGATGATATTTCTTTTGGATATTGCACTTTTGGAAATTTTACATGATTTAAGCACACTGCTAACTAAAATGACTGCTCCCTTGTGTTAAAAAATCAGTCTGAATTAGTCTAAAGTACACTATACATAGCAGCTATTAAAATAGGGAAAATGAATTTTGCCAGACTAGACAATACCAGCTTCTGAAAGTGCAGTGAATGAAATACCAAATATGTAAAATGTAAAAAAAGTTATCGGCTCTTTTTTATACAATTTACCTCTGAAGTTCAGGAAGTGAAAATGACCAAGTAGAGCTAGCACTTTTTTGAAAGGTGCACATTTGAAGTAAGGCCAAGCTGTATACTCTATAACCCATAGTACACCCATCAATCATACACCAAAATAAAGGGAATTAAAGGTTCTTTGCATTAGACCTAAGATATACAAGGTCTTTTTTAAATAGCCAGTATAACCAGTGAGGAAAGCCGGGGACATTCTTTTTCTTTAAAATCCTAACCCTATGCAAAATGCGAAACTGTATAGCGCCACCTTAAAGAAAATAAAAAAATGTTTGCAATTATTTTTTTTATTTTCATATAATTATGTATGATGTTCTGAATAAAATGGTACATTCATATTGATGTTAAGCATGAAAATAAGCTAATTATGATCCTTTTTCTCTTCCTTACATAATTTGCCATGAGGTATGTTTGTGTGAGTAGTGACCTTAATTATGGGGAAATTAGAAGACTTAGAATATAGGAATAGAGCCAACTTAAATTTAAAACTGTTGCAATAAGTGACAGAAATATATGGTGAAAATGTTTCTTTTCATTTATTTGCAATGAAATAAAAAAATAAATGAAGAGAAAGTTAATTCGCTTCTTCCATATTAAACAATAGGCAAATATTTTACACTTTGACCTTTGACCTTTATGAAGCTGATGAGTTACCTCCCTTTTCTAACTGTAAAATTCATTGTTGATATCTCAGAAATAATTCTGGCTAGTTTCATGTTCCTGTCATTCAGCATAACATTGGTTGCTATGTTTACAAAATGTAATGTGCATTCTTAAAATAGCTCACTTTTATCATGGGGGGGGGGGAGGCTGGACTTGTTAGAGACTCTGACACTCATAAATACTGTTCTGTGGGGAAAAAGGCAGGAGAATTATTCATAAGGATTGTTTTGATGCTTGCGACTTAAATGTTTCAGCCATATAAACATAATTAAATCATACAAAAATAATACCTACATCTTCTTTATGGTGGCGCTCACCAGATAATATGTACTTTTGAGAGGGTGACGTATGTAAGGTGAAGTAGTTCGCATTTAAAACATGCACAGTGGAGAGAATGTTTGCATACCTCTATGCTACATTAATGTAATGTGGATGATATTTCTTTTGGATATTGCACTTTTGGAAATTTTACATGATTTAAGCACACTGCTAACTAAAATGACTGCTCCCTTGTGTTAAAAAATCAGTCTGAATTAGTCTAAAGTACACTATACATAGCAGCTATTAAAATAGGGAAAATGAATTTTGCCAGACTAGACAATACCAGCTTCTGAAAGTGCAGTGAATGAAATACCAAATATGTAAAATGTAAAAAAAGTTATCGGCTCTTTTTTATACAATTTACCTCTGAAGTTCAGGAAGTGAAAATGACCAAGTAGAGCTAGCACTTTTTTGAAAGGTGCACATTTGAAGTAAGGCCAAGCTGTATACTCTATAACCCATAGTACACCCATCAATCATACACCAAAATAAAGGGAATTAAAGGTTCTTTGCATTAGACCTAAGATATACAAGGTCTTTTTTAAATAGCCAGTATAACCAGTGAGGAAAGCCGGGGACATTCTTTTTCTTTAAAATCCTAACCCTATGCAAAATGCGAAACTGTATAGCGCCACCTTAAAGAAAATAAAAAAATGTTTGCAATTATTTTTTTTTATTTTCATATAATTATGTATGATGTTCTGAATAAAATGGTACATTCATATTGATGTTAAGCATGAAAATAAGCTAATTATGATCCTTTTTCTCTTCCTTACATAATTTGCCATGAGGTATGTTTGTGTGAGTAGTGACCTTAATTATGGGGAAATTAGAAGACTTAGAATATAGGAATAGAGCCAACTTAAATTTAAAACTGTTGCAATAAGTGACAGAAATATATGGTGAAAATGTTTCTTTTCATTTATTTGCAATGAAATAAAAAATAAATGAAGAGAAAGTTAATTCGCTTCTTCCATATTAAACAATAGGCAAATATTTTACACTTTGACCTTTGACCTTTATGAAGCTGATGAGTTACCTCCCTTTTCTAACTGTAAAATTCATTGTTGATATCTCAGAAATAATTCTGGCTAGTTTCATGTTCCTGTCATTCAGCATAACATTGGTTGCTATGTTTACAAAATGTAATGTGCATTCTTAAAATAGCTCACTTTTATCATGGGGGGGGGGAGGGCTGGACTTGTTAGAGACTCTGACACTCATAAATACTGTTCTGTGGGGAAAAAGGCAGGAGAATTATTCATAAGGATTGTTTTGATGCTTGCGACTTAAATGTTTCAGCCATATAAACATAATTAAATCATACAAAAATAATACCTACATCTTCTTTATGGTGGCGCTCACCAGATAATATGTACTTTTGAGAGGGTGACGTATGTAAGGTGAAGTAGTTCGCATTTAAAACATGCACAGTGGAGAGAATGTTTGCATACCTCTATGCTACATTATGTAATGTGGATGATATTTCTTTTGGATATTGCACTTTTGGAAATTTTACATGATTTAAGCACACTGCTAACTAAAATGACTGCTCCCTTGTGTTAAAAAATCAGTCTGAATTAGTCTAAAGTACACTATACATAGCAGCTATTAAAATAGGGAAAATGAATTTTGCCAGGACTAGACAATACCAGCTTCTGAAAGTGCAGTGAATGAAATACCAATATGTAAAATGTAAAAAAAGTTATCGGCTCTTTTTTATACAATTTACCTCTGAAGTTCAGGAAGTGAAAATGACCAAGTAGAGCTAGCACTTTTTTGAAAGGTGCACATTTGAAGTAAGGCCAAGCTGTATACTCTATAACCCATAGTACACCCATCAATCATACACCAAAATAAAGGGAATTAAAGGTTCTTTGCATTAGACCTAAGATATACAAGGTCTTTTTTAAATAGCCAGTATAACCAGTGAGGAAAGCCGGGGACATTCTTTTTCTTTAAAATCCTAACCCTATGCAAAATGCGAAACTGTATAGCGCCACCTTAAAGAAAATAAAAAAATGTTTGCAATTATTTTTTTTTTATTTTCATATAATTATGTATGATGTTCTGAATAAAATGGTACATTCATATTGATGTTAAGCATGAAAATAAGCTAATTATGATCCTTTTTCTCTTCCTTACATAATTTGCCATGAGGTATGTTTGTGTGAGTAGTGACCTTAATTATGGGGAAATTAGAAGACTTAGAATATAGGAATAGAGCCAACTTAAATTTAAAACTGTTGCAATAAGTGACAGAAATATATGGTGAAAATGTTTCTTTTCATTTATTTGCAATGAAATAAAAAAAATAAATGAAGAGAAAGTTAATTCGCTTCTTCCATATTAAACAATAGGCAAATATTTTACACTTTGACCTTTGACCTTTAA